>JADBJO010003334.1:117500-122500 GCA_016801955.1 Conus betulinus | reverse complement strand
TAACAACAGAGAATCAGTCATTACCATGAATTTTCAATAAATAAATAATTCAACGAAAGAAGATATGAATAAATAAAAAAAGAAAAGGAAGAAATGAAATTAAAAAAAAAAAAAAAAATGAACACAGTCACACTCGTCGCATTGTGTTGACCATCTGAAGGACAATCTTCACCGTGTAACGAACTAACAGGGGGAAGGAACCGTGCAATCATCACATTCCCCACACACAGATAACGAACAGGCTGACAATGCCATTCACCGTCAGCCCCGCTCAGCCCTGTTGGTCCCTGCCATGGGGTCGCTGGACTGTCACCCACAACAGCAGGACCACGTTGACCCCGTCCAAGCTCAGGCTGAAGATGGGGTTTTCCCCACCCCCTGCTGCCTTTTCCTACCATGACATGCTGCTGGGGTATATAGATAAGTGTTTTTTTTTAATTTTTAATTTGTATTTTTTCACCCTTGGAACAATCGCAAAAAAAAAACAAAACAAAAAAAAAAACAAACAAAAACAAACAAACAAACAAACAAACAAACAAAACGGAATGTGTCGAATCGTCTCCGTCTCATCTATCTCCGGCATGTCTAGTCGGTCTGTCTGTCTGTCGGTCTGTCTACCTGTATGTCTGTTTGTTTGTCTGTCTGCGTGTATGTAAGTGTGTGCTTGTATGTATGTGTGTATGTTTATTATGTTTGTGTGTATGTGAACATAGCGAGGGAGAGAGAGAGAGAGAGAGAGAGAGAGAGAGAGAGAGAGAGAGAGAGAGAGATGGACATACAGTCAGTCAGACAGAACAGAGGGACAGAGAGACAGAGAGAGAGACAGGCAGAAAACAGACAGATAGACAAAAAAACAGACAAACAGGCTGATGACGGACTGACAGAGACGGACAGAAGGACGAGAGGACGGACAACACAGAGACAGAGAGACGGAAATACAGACAATTTTTGATAGATACAGAGACAAAAGACTGATCGATTGAGGGGGCTCAACACTGAGAGAGAGCGAGAGAACTCTGAACTCTGAACTCTGAAAACGTTTACTGCAAGGCAACCGGCCTGTATGCAAAGGAGGTACATGTATCATGTAAAGACACCAAATGAGAAAAGAACTCACACAGACCAAACTATAAAGAATCTACAAAACAACAATGTATCATTTCCTAACTGCATAGGATAAACCAACTGAGAAATTGCTTTCAGGTATTTTCTATGCAGTTTTCCCCATTTTACCCTTTTAATACCAAAACAACAAAAATATTACACAGTTGAAATAGATTTCGCATTTTCTTCTTTCTTCTTCTTCTTCTTCTCTCTCTCTCTCTCTCTCTCTCTCCTCTCTCTCTCTCTCTCTCTCTGTTCTTTCTCTAAAGCAGCATAATAAATAAACATTGCACAGAATGTGTAATAAACCTGCTGTCGCTCTGCAGATAAGCGGAGACATTGATGGTAAATTTACGTTTTTTCTCAGAGGAAATAGCGTCATTGATTACTTTCTGAGCTGTTGATTTTTTATTCCATTTGTGACATGTTTATCTGCTGTTAGCCGTGTGGAGTCCCATCACATGCCTGTTGAACTTGCATGTGCTGCCCTCGAGCAAAAGCGAAAAGGTCAAACAAACCGTAGTGCGCAGAGGCTGAAATAGGACCCACAGAAAGCGCATCTATTTTTAGACTGACATCAGACGAAGGGCGCATAGCAATGGAAGAGGTGGCGGACTGTGTAGAAACGAGTGTTGACGACGCGCTGCGGAGATTCGTCGCCGTACTGCTCAAAGCAGGCCAGTGCATGTGGCGCAAAGTGTTTCACGGCGCGCGCCGCACAAATTAATGGTCCGACGATGAATGTAGGGTGCTTAAAAAAATGCCAGCTCAGTAATTTTCTGAATTGTTACAGACGTACACTTGATGATGATGACAAAGCATGGTATAACGAAAAAAAAGAGCACAGTATCAGTCTTTACTGAATGACAAGAGAAAATCCTAAAAGCTAAACATGCGTGAATCTTTGCTACAAAATACAAATGACAGTAATACGTTTTGGTCAGTAATCAGGCGAGCTCGACCTTGACTACGGAACGAAGCCTCATGGATATTGAAACCTGGAAAAATCGTTTTCGCTGGAATACTGGGGCAGCACGATGCAACAGCATCGTAAGTGACCCAGTTATTGATGTTCATGTCCCCGAGTTGGATGAGAAAATAAGAATGCACGAAGTCAAACAGGCCATAGGGGGAGAGAGAGGGAGAGAGAGAGAGAGAGAGAGAGGAGAGAGAGAGAGAGAGAGAGAGAGAGAGAGATCTGGCTTCAAAAGACAGAGACACAGTGACAAAGAAGCAGAGATGCTCTCCTCTCTCTCTCTCTCTCTCTCTCTCTCTCTGTGTCTTTCCCCCCCCCCCCTCCCCCATCCTTTATCCTTTTCTCCTCACCCCACCTCCTCATAACCCCCACCCCCTAAATCCAGCCCCAACGTTCTTTCTCTCCACCCTTCTTGCTTCCATTACCCTTCTTTTCCCATCTCTCCTGCTCGTCAGATGAGTATAATGTACTCGGTACCGGGTACCCCATATCAGTATGAAAATGAGCCAGTAACAGGCCCTGCTGGAACCGGGCCCGAACAGGACTGGACCCTAATGGAATGCCTGTATTTCAGTTCATCCCATAGCGTCCCAAGCCCGAATCGGCCCAGCATTAGGACGAGATGGAACTGGTATGTGGTGAATTCCCTTTTTGAAAGAGTTGGGTGCATGAGGTCTTAGCACCACATGGACACAGCACAAAGGAACAGAATGGGCCCTATTGGAACTGGGGTCTGCTAGTACCACATGACACACAGCAGAAAGGAACAGAATGGGCGCTATTGGAACTGGGGTCTACTATACCACATGAACGCAACACAAAGGAACAGAATGGGCGCTATTGGAACTGGGGTCTACTAGTACCACATGGCCACAACACAAAAGGAACAGAATGGGCGCTATTGGAACTGGGGTCTACTAGTACCACATGGCCACAACACAAAGGAACAGACAATGGGCGCTATTGGAACTGGGGTCTACTAGTACCACATGGCCACAACACAAAGGAACAGAATGGGCGCTATTGGAACTGGGGTCTACTAGTACCACATGGACACAACACAAAGGAACAGAATGGGCGCTATTGGAACTGGGGTCTACTAGGACGGAGTCCGCGCGGCATTATCTGAATGGCGAAACTTCAAAGCAATGAACATAATAATAAATAAATAAAATAAATAAATGAATAAATAACGACAAGGGCATAAGGACAATGCAAACCTCCGTCATGTAAAAAAAAACGGATTCAGGATCTGTCCTTTGTTTTTTCTTTTTTTTCTTCTTCTTTTTTTTTTAGCGGATCCATCTCAAATTGTAAGGTATTTAAAAAGAAGTGTGATTTCGGTAGTATGGAACAGATGATCACATCGGCTGCTAGGGTTTTTTTCTTTATTTTTTTTTTACCGTCTTCTCTTCTCTACCATTGGAGTTGCATTACCAGTCCCGCCATTGATTCCAATCCCCCTCCACAATCGCATCTTGGCCTGTCCCGAGCAGCCCCGGCCCTGGCTGCCGAATCACTTCGCTGGTGTTCAGTGGTGGCCGCCTGTTCTGATCCAACATACGCAGGACATCAGCCACTAAGGGCAAACCCTCCTTCTCATCACCTACAAAGCCCTCCTTCTCGTCACCTACTAGCCCTCCTTCTCGTCACCTACTAAGCCCTCCTTCTCGTCACCTACTAAGCCCTCCTTCTCGTCACCTACTAAGCCCCTCCTACTGACGACAATCATTGCTTGGTCACGGAGTCAGCGTGGGTAGCTCACTCAGCGTGAGTAGCTCACGCTGACTCCGTGACCAAGCAATGATTGTCGTCAGTAGGAGGGCTTAGTAGGTGATGAGAAGGAGGGCTTAGTAGGTGATGAGACGTCACCACGTCCGTTCGGCGACAAGTCTCCATGAAGTGACCGATAGTGGCAACAACCTCAACGTGAGCTGACCAAGGGGTGTAGACATGGAGAAAAAACCCAAACCGAGGTCATCAAGAGAGCAGAGCATGAAGTCTACAGAATTTGACTTTTTTTTTTTCCCCTAATGCTAATCGATGAGGATGAGAACAATGAAGATGACGCTGCGGATTGCCATTTTGGTCTGCATCTGCATGACAGGGCCGGCTGTACTGTGCGCTCACTTTGATACAGAGACACCTGCAGTGTTTTGTCTGGCAATTGGAAAACACTGTCAAAGGCACATCTACTCAGAGAATGAAACAAATAATTCTCTTGAGCATCTATTAAAAAAAGAGTATCAACTGGAAAGATATATAAAAAAAAGAGAAAAAAAAAACTGACTGATGTATTCAAAAAGACAATGATGTCGATGACGCCGAATATGACAATGATGATGATGACGACAACGACGGCAATAACTTGTTTTCCATTGAAACAGACAACATACTTTCGGTCTTTCAGACGAATCCACTCAAAACAATCACAGTAACGACAACAACTGACCTCCACTGTCACGTCACGCATCGAACCAACTCACGTCACAACTGACCTCCACTGTCACGTCACGCATCGAATCAACTCATGCCACAACTGACCTGCACACTGTCTGGTAACGCATCGAACCAACTCATGCCACAACTGACCTGCACACTGTCTGGTAACGCATCGAGCCAAATCATGCCACGAGGTCAGATGAGGGGCCCCAGTATCTTGTCACAATGACTCACAACAGGGTGAAAACCCATCGATTTTTAAATGACACACACATAAGCGCGCGCGCGCGCGCGCGCGCGCACACACACACACACACACACACACCTCCTGGATGAAATTGAAACTGTATGTCTGTGGGAAACCCCCCATTTCCGAGAAACGTGCCACTCTCACCGTTCACTGAACACGACAAAGGAGAATCGCTCTCTTCAAGCGGTCCTCCGCGACCGGAAAAGCCGTCTTGCGAGTATGGCCAAA
>JADBJO010003334.1:107500-112500 GCA_016801955.1 Conus betulinus | reverse complement strand
TAGCAACACTCTCTCAGAGACGCATCCTTTCAGCGGATGAAACTGGACTGTGTGGTCCCAGTCTTCCCAAACAGAGCTCAGAGCAAACTCAACTCTAGCCGGTCGGAGCAGAAAAAAAATCTCACATGGCTCTGATGGGAGTCGAACCTACGACCTCCCAGCCGGGAGTCGGCGACGCTAACCACTTCGCCATGGCGGCTGATAACTTTGTTCAAATATATTTCCGGTCCAGTGTTCGGTCCCCATTGAGGCCAGTGTTGAAGTTAAAGGTATAGAATCTGCTGTATTCGTCCAGTGTAAGGCTATAAAGGTCAAGGACCATATTCCGGCACGTTTCCGGGTCAAACTGTGTCATGGGTGTCAAGAACAGTTAGAGAAATCACAATGACAGGCCAAAGTCTGTATTTGAAGACACACACACACACACACCACACACACACCACACAAACGCACACACGGAGAGAGATAGAGAGAGAGAGAGATAGAGAGAGAGAGAGAGAGAGAGAGAGAGAGAGAGAGAGACACAGGACAGAGAGACAGAGAGACAGAGAAAGAGAAACAGACAGGCAGACAGGCAACTCAGACTGAGAGAGAGAGAGAGAGAGAGAGAGAGAGAGAGAGAGAGAGAGAGAGAGAGAGAGAGTCAGACAGACAGACAGACAGACATACAGACAGACAGAGACAGAGAGATACAGAGAGAGAGAGAGGGGAGAGAGAAAGAGAGAGAGAAAGAAAGAGAAAGAAGAGAGAGAGAGAGAGAGAGAGAGGGAGAGAGAGAGAGAGAGAGTCAGACAGACAGACAGACAGACAAACAGACAAGAGAGAGAGAAAGAGAACAGAGAGAGAGAGAGAGACAGACAGACAGACAGACAGACAGACAGACTTTTTTCTGGTACTGACACAGTTGTACAACAATTAGCACAAAGTCCTATCGGCAGACAGGAATCGTAATAATATCTAGTACAGCGGCTCACAACAGCAACTGAAAAGGAAAACAACAACAACAACAACAACAACAACACTCCCGTGTGGAGCTACAAATATTCCAATACTTATAACTGTTTTACACACCACACACACACACACACACACACACACACCAACGAATCAAGTGCCCTCCCGCGCGCGCGCGCTGTCTGCACACACACACACACACACACACACACACACACACACACACACAACACACACACACACACACACACACACACTGGCGCGCGCGCTCGCGCGCGCGTACACACACACACACACACACACACACACACACACACACACAAATCAACGAATCAAGTACCCTACCCCGCGCGCGCGCGCTGTCGGCACACACACACACACACACACACACACACACACACACACACACACACACACACACACACTCATTATAACATTCAGCGATAACTTCACAGCCGAGATACGTTTAAGCAAGTATTTTTCATTCATTCGTGACCTTTTTTTACGAAAAGTGCTAGTTTCTGCGATATCTCGCAAATTTTTACATGATTTTTTTTTCCCGTTTTCACTCGATAAAATCGCTTCTAATCCCGTCTTTGCACAACTGATTTGGTGAAAAATTTTACAACCTGTGCGGATATTAGCGTATGCAGGGCATTCAAACACAAAACGCATACCATTCTCAACACTGTCCTTTACTGACACGTAAGACAAGATTTGGTATTTGATTTCTCGAACCATTTGGGGGTTTTGCATTAAGACCGAACGTTCTGGCTCGAAATTTTGTTCAGCTATGTTCATGCCATTTACGTGTTACAATTTAAGATACTTCTCTGCTTCGAGAGTACGTTTAAACGAGAGAAGCCAGTGGTATTTATCCATTCCATTCATGCTAGTTTTGTCTGTAAGTACAAATTAAACGGTCTTTGAATTCAGACATAAAATAGTTATTACCGACTCATTGTACGAACCAAACTATACAGAAACACTCTGTGTCAGTATTTCCTTACCATAGGACATCAAGCTTTATTTTTTCTTTTCGTGTTGCAACATGAGCGTTTTTAGGGGGGGGGGGGGGGGGGGGGGGGGGGGGGGGGGGGGGGGGGGAGAGATTCATATGACACATGCATATATTTATCTCTGTTCCCGTCACACACACACACAACACACCACACACACACACACACACACACACACACACACACATCACACTCACTCACTCACTCACTCACTCACTCACTCACACACGCACGCACACACACACACACACACACACACACACACACACACACACACACACACACACACACAAGCAACACACACACACATTGAGAACGTAACGTATTAACAAGCGTATGTTTTGCTCATAAAGGAAGCAAGTATTCATTTATTTATTTTTCTATTCATTTATCTATTTATCTTTTTTTTTTTTTCAAAATGGAGCGACTGATGGCGGAGAACGAAGCAAAATTTAGAAAGAGTGGGGGTTAGTTGCTGCCAAGGACATTGACAAACAAAGTACAGGACAGACTCGATGCATTTCGACCTCTTGGGTCTTCTTCAAGTCAAAAAAAAAAAAAAATCACATTTAACATTTAGGACAGTATAAACAAAGAACGAGGAGAAACTTATCTGATGTCCATGTGGTGTGCTGTGAAGAATGGCCGACAGCAGAGAGAGAGAGAGATTCGTACGACACATGCATATACCTTATCTCTGTTCCGCCACACACACACACACACACACACACACACACACACACACACACACACATTCACTCACTCACACACGCCGACACACTGTCGGCCATTCTTCACAGCACACCAATGGACATCAGGTAAGTCTCTCTTTGTTCTTTGTTTGTACTCTCCTAAATGTTAAATGTGATTTTTCTTTTTGCTTGAGGAAGACCCAAGAGGTCGAAATGCATCGTGTCTTGGTCCTGTACTTTGTTTTGTCAATGTCCTTGGCGGCAACTAACCCCCACTCTTTCTAAATATTTATTGAGCTATTTGTTTTTTCCAACTACTAATTAAGAAATAAACTAACCGGTCGGAAGGGGAACCTTTTCCTCGTGCCGCACCCTTTTCACTAGTCCTGCTCATTGATTTTCTTATCTGGCATGACTCACGTGTTTTTCCAGATGTTCTGTAATTTAACGCGTCCCTCTCAACTCCAGTGTCGTAAACACAGACCTTTGTTAGAATACTCATAGTTTTAGAGACAGACAGACAGACAGACACACACACACACACTATACATGCACACAAAACACACATATACATAAATTATACTTAAAGAAAACACACACACACACACACACACACACACACACACACACACACATAACAGCAAAAAACAGACACACATTCCTCTCTCTCTCGCTCACACATACTCACATGCACACACACACGCGCACACGCACACACATACACGCGCGCGCGCGCGCGCGCACACACACACACCACACACACATACTCACACAGACAGACAGACACACAGACAGACAGACAGACCACACAACAAATACAGACAGAGCGCGCGCGAGCGCGCACACACACACACACACACACACACAACACAAATCAATATCAGACCCTTCACTATACGCTCGCTCACCAGCCTCTCCCTCTCTCTACCTCTGACCCTCATCTCCCCCCCTCTCCCTGTTCCCCACCCACCCACCCCTCTCCCACTCCCCTGGCTCCTCTTCCATTTCCCCCCTTCCTCTTCTTTGCGGCTGGTGGAAAATATAACCCCCAAAGAAACAATAAATCTTCTTGAAAAAGCTTTGTCCTCAAGGAGGAAAGGTGTGGGGGTGGGTGGGTGGGTGGGGGTGGGGTGGGTGGGTGAGGGGGGGGGGGGGGGGGAGAGCCAGGGGCAGAAGGAGAGATCTTGAGTTAACAGCTATATAAGACGGGTGGTGGTTGTGGTTATTGACATTGGCTAATAGCCTTTTTGTCAAGGGGGTACAATGTCTTTTTGTTTTTGCATAGAAGAAAAGAAAACGAAAGAAAACTGCAAATTAGGTGCCTACACAGCTAAGCAAAATCAAAAAATTATTTCCATTTCCTTCACTCATTTGTGTTTCTTGTCAATGTTTCTAGAACAAAAAAATCACTCTCACACAACACCCATTCCCTTCCCATGCGTACACTGATTCATCCTAACTTCCATCGACTTGCACGCACGCATTTATATCCTTATCCTCCCTTCTCCCCATTCACACATATTCTCTGTACAGATAATCTATCTGACTTGATATTATGAAAACCATTCACTTGAACCATCAAGCTTCGAGGTCAAATAAGTATTCCACACAATAAAAATGAAATATAATTGATATCCCTTCAGTGCTTTCAACTTTTTTTATTCATTCATAAATTTCTTCCGCGTGTCTACTGCTGCTTCTGTTAGATATTTTGCCAGCATCTTTAGCAATGTTTCATCACTTGTTTGCAAATACTGTTAAGGTTTCGACTCTTGACTGTGTTTTATTTTCAAATAGTCTTGATTTTTTTCTCTTATGTTCCCATAAGCAGGACAAGCGAACAAAAAAATGTAACTCGTCTTCTCTAACTGCAATATCATTACACAATGGACATGAATCATCAACAGCATCATTATTTAGATACCATCTTTTATTAGCCTTTAATCCCAGTGTTCTATTTCTAAATCTTGCAAGGATGCCTCTTTGCCACCGATTAGATACTAGATGTAAATACTTTTCTGCCTCCAAGTTACTTTTGAAGGATAGGAACCAGGAATATTTATCATGTTCTTCTAGTTGGCTGTGCCAGTTTTGTTTATACGAAGAAATTAATCTATCTTTGAATTCAGACATAAAAACGGTTTCGTTTCCAACCCCCTGGCTCAACCACACTATTCCAAACCATTCTCTGTTAGCACTTTCTTAATCTTAGAAGCCCAGTTAACATTTCCTAACTCACACTGTTGTAGCATCATGTCGTAGGCTTGCCTGCTCAGTCTAGCTACTGGTAATCGTATTACTTTACACCAGTATCTAACACACTTTACAATACATC
>JADBJO010003334.1:95000-102500 GCA_016801955.1 Conus betulinus | reverse complement strand
ATGGTATGGTATCATAGTTGTAGAATGGCGTGACACGGTATGGTATGGTATGATAGTTGTAGAATGATGTGACACGGTATGGTATGGTATGGTATGGTATGGTATGGTATGGTATGGTATGGATGTGGTATGGTATGGTATGGTATGGTATGGTATGGTATGTATATGAATTATGGTATGAATTATTATATGGTATGGTATGGTATGGTATGGTATGGTATGGGTAATATACGATATGGTATGGTATGGTATGGTGTGGTATGGTAAGGTATGATATAGTGTGGTATGGTATGGTATGGTGTGGTATGCTATGGTATGGTATGGTATGGTATGGTATGGTATGTAGGTATGGTATGGTATGCTAGATATAGTATGGGTATGGTATGGTATTGATAGTAGTTGTAGAATGACTTAACAAGATATGGTATGGTGGTATGGTATGGTATGGTATGGTATGGTACGGTATGGTATGGTATGGTATGGCAAGGTAAAATATAGTACGGTGGTGTAGAATAGCATAACACGATATGGTATGGTATGGTATGGTATGGTATGGTATGGTATGGTATGATATGGTATGGTATGGTATGGTATGGTATGATGTAGTAGGCTGTGGCTATTGCATGCTATGCTAGGTGTAGAACGACACGACACGGTATGGTATGCTACTATATGATGTGGTATCTCATGGTATGACCTGAATTGCTACTCCAGTTAGGGTGTGGTAAGGTACAGGATGATATACAGTGGCGTGGCATATTGTTGCATGCTTTGTTTATGTTTTAATGGATGTATCTTGCATTATTGTATTGATATGGTGTTGCACGGTTTGTCAAGATGGTTGAGTTTGATGTGGTATGGTATATGGTATGGTGGTATGGTATGGTATGGTATGGTATGGTATGGTATGGTATGGTATGGTATGGTATGGTATAGCATGGTATAGTGGTGTGTGGTGTGGTGGGGATATCATGTGGTAGGACATGGTATGGCATATTGGGATGGTATAGCATGGTGTGCACACAAAAAGGGACACCGAAAATGTCCGGCTGTGTAGAATATGCCACTATTTAATAATGATGGGAAGTAACCCAAAGAGTCAGGGCAGAGAAAGGGAACTTCGATGTGTGTGTGTGTGTGTGTGTGTGTGTGTGTGTGTGTGTGTGTGTGTGTGTGTGTGTGTGTGTGTGTGTGTGTGAGCGCGTGCGTGCGTGCACATAGAAATAAGACATAGAAGTAAGCTACACAGTTATTCCAGTGCTATTTATGTCACCCTGACAGCAGCAGCCAGTCACACAGATTCCGCAGACCCCCCGCTGATGGCTGCTATGGATACCCAACCCCCCCCTGAAAGTCTTCATGGACAACTCACATCAACTCCTTTCACACTGAAAGTCTTCACGGACAACTCACATCAACTCCTTTCACACTGAAAGTCTTCATGGACTACACACATCAACTCCTTTCACACTGAAAGTCTTCATGGGACAACTCACATCAACTCCTTTCACATTGAAAGTCTTCATGGACTACACACATCAACTCCTTTCACATTGAAAGTCTTCATGGACTACACACATCAACTCTTTTCAGCTTGAAAGTCTTCATGGACAACACACATCAACTCTTTTCAGCTTGAAAGTCTTCATGACAACACATAATAAGTCCTTTTCACAAAAGAAGGCAAACCACACTAAATATTTAAAGCAGCCAGGTGATATAGTCGTTTCACCCAGGAAAAGTTTCAAACCAAAGAAATCACAAAACCTCTCTCGACAGTCAAACTAAATGGCTGAGTCAGATATGTTCACTGCAGCCAGCTGAACAGTTCCAACAGTGACAAAAGATCTAGCTAGGAGCCTTGGAGGGGTGGCATGATGATTCCTTGAAAAGGAAACCCCAGGGAAGAAGAATGTCTGCTGCCAGAGACAGACCCGTGGGTTCTCCCTGGAAACTGCAACGTCCTGTGCTTGAAGGTCATTCCCATACTAAATCTCCTTTTTTTTTTTTCTCTGCCGAAACTGGTATCAGCACTGGCAATTTCCGCTTTTTTTTTTTTTTTTTTTTTTTTGCAGATGAAGAGGACAGTGTGAAGCACAAAAAATTGAAGAGGTGGATGTCGGCCTTAGAAAAAAAAAAAAAAAAAAAAAAAAAAGAAAAATAAGAAATATAACAAAAATCACCGCCTTCGGTATTCCACTGATCTGATAACTGATACCACAAAAAAAAAAAAAAAAAAAAAAAAAAAAAAAAAAACCCTGACAGATTGAAGCCAATGGAGACCCACATCAACAAGTATACATGAGGCCGGAATAGCTCAGTGGTAGAGCGCCGGAATAGTACGTAATCTTGGTAATCCTGGGTTGCGGGTTCGAATCTCGGCCGGGCCGTTTCGGAACAGGAGGATTTGCCCCTCGGAGTTAACATTCTGACTCCATTTCCCAAAGAGGCTGTTCGAATACTCTATAAAACCGAGGTTCCGTGTGTGCACGCACGCACGCATAACATCTTGCACACGCATATAAAATCCCATCACCAACTTTCGGAAGAGAAGGTCAGTTTGGCCGTTGGTCGGGATAACACGTTACACACAGCATGCGTGCACCTTGCGTGAGAAACTCAATGAATGAAGGGAATAAGGAAACACACGACATTCACTGGATTCAACGGGAAACGACTGAATGATGCGCCGGCAGGCAGGCAGCCCGTTATGTACACGAGGGTGTGGATTGTCAGCGCCTACAACCTTTGGCAAGGCGCTCTATAAATGCTACGTCATCGTTAGCAGTATTATTAAACGGCTTGCAGCCCCACGTGGTCTCACTGTCGTTGTACCCTACCATCGCCGAGCCAAGCTGAAACTACCCCGAAAATCCATGGTCCACGGCTTCATGTTGGTTATAGTGAGAGCACTAGACACGCTGAAGGACTCAGCAGACAAGCATATGAGATCACACCAGCCGCAGATGAGGAACGGTTGAAAACAGAAAGTTCAGGACGCAGTGAATAGAACATCCAGGAAGCAGTCAATAGAACATTCAGGAAGCAGCGAATAGGTAGTCCAGAAAGCAGTGAATAGAACATTCAGGAAGCAGTCAACAGAAAATTCAGGAAGCAGCGAATAGGTAGTTCAGAAAGCAGTGAATAGAACATTCAGGAAGCACTGAATAGGCACTTTAGGAAGTAGTGAATCGAAAGTGGAATGAATAGAAAGTATATGTATGAATGCATGAATCACTAACTGACTAGAAAGTGTATGTGTGCATCACTAACTGACTAGAAAGTATATGCATAAATCACTAACTGAATAAAAAGTATATATATGAATCACTAATTGAACAGAAAGTATCTGTATGAATCACTAACTGAATGGAAAGTATATGACTGTATGAATCACTAACTGAATGGAAAGTATATGTATGAATCACTAACTACACGGTGTAGGAATCAGTAGACAGAGAGTGCTAGTAGCAGTAAATTGAACGTTCAGGAAGCAGTAAATAGAAAGCCCACGAAGCAGTAAATAGAAACTTAAGGAAGCAGTAAATTGAACGTTCAGGAAGCAGTAAATAGAAAGTTAAGGAAGCAGTACATAGAAAGTGCAGAAGGCAGTAAACAGAACATTCAAAGGTAAACAGAAAGTGCAGGTAGAGGTGACTATGGGAAATGGACACTTCAAAATCTGTTACATCACACAAGCCAGCAGGCGCAAACTGGGATCCACAGAATGAAGTGTTGGTCAAAGTCAAACGGCAACCAGACCTAATAATGACAAAATAGAACTGGGATCAACAGAAATGAAGTGTTGGTCAAAGTCAAACGGCAACAGACCTAATAATGACAAAACAGAACTGGGATCAACAGAAATGAAGCGTTAGTCAAAGTCAAACGGCAACCAGACCTGATAATGACAAAACAGAACTGGGATCAACAGAAATGAAGCGTTAGTCAAAGTCAAACGGCAACCAGACCTGATAATGACAAAACAGAACTGGGATCAACAGAAATGAAGCGTTAGCCAAAGTCAAACGGCAACCAGACCTAATAATGACAAAACAGAACTGGGATCAACAGAAATGAAGCGTTAGTCAAAGTCAAACGGCAACCAGACCTAATAATGACAAAAACAGAACTGGGATCAACAGAAATGAAGCGTTGGTCAAAGTCAAACGGCAACCAGAGACACAGTGACAAATATAGACTAAACAACCCAGAAGCGACACAGCGAAGCTAACAGGAGGCAATGGAAGAAGTCTCAGCTGAAACAAAGTATTGCACATGACCTCTCTAAGAATCAGCATCATTCTCAGGTCTGTATGAAATGACCTCCCGTCCTCCAGCACACAACCTTCTGGAAATGTGATCAATCAGATGACCCTTCGTTCGTCGTCAGGGCGAACAAGCAGTGGAACACGTCCAGACTTCATGCAAAGCAGCATACTGACCACAGGAGGTTCACGTGGGGGCACAACTAAGTGTTTAAGGAGATACAGCATGCGGTCAGTGCTGCAGGAGAAAACTCTGCGGCACCAGAAGTTCCAGCAACGACCAAGGCCATGGATCATGGTCTAGAACCACTGCGATGGGTGCAGCATGGACGGGTGTGGTACTGGATGGAGCCGATGACTTGGAGAGACTTTTTTTCAGAATGGAAAAAACCGTCAAGAGATGGGTGTTGAATCCCATCTACCCGATACGTCACAGGGGCTTTGGAATGTTTTGGGCCTCAAGCGTAGGCCTGCTGGGCTTTGTTGTGTCGTCAGTCTTCTGTTCATCTGCCTGCTGAATCATACCCTGATCCTCTCGTTTTACAGGAAATCATCAACAATACAGGAATGATTACGTTTACGCGTTCTTTATCAGACACAATCCAATGTCCTGATCCTAATGTCTGTCTGTCTGTCTGTTTCTCATTTCTCACTCTCTTTCTCTCTGCACACACACACACACACACACACACACACACACACACACACACACACACACACACACACACACACACACACACCACACATATATATATATATATATATACAAATATATATATACAGAGAGAGAGAGAGAGAGAGAGAGAGAGAGAGAGAGAGAGAGAGAGAGAGAGAGAGAAGGCTGGCAAGCATTTGGTTCCCACGTAATGCAGATGTGTCCCAGCCGTGGTGTCACGGAAATAAAAAACCCCCCCCCTCCCTTTCCCTCCCTTTTCCCACCATTTACTCTGCGCGCCCCCCCCCCCCCCCCCCCCGTCCCCCCCCCCCTCCCCCACCGTCCCCACGTCCCCATCGTGACGACTATACAGGAAACGGAAGACGCACAATTGTTGGGTGGTGGAAACAAAACACACTGTGGCTTGACATCAAAAATGAATGCGCCAAGGCCTTGCTTAAGGAGTCGAGTACTTATAGACAGGCGCAATGAGATTGTTTCGGGAACTTTTATCGTGTCTGCACAGTTGATTCTCCTTGTTTTCCTTCATATGACCATCAAGGTGCCAGCCAGGTGGTTCCAAAGCAGACAGATGAAACTCAAAGGAATGCGGACTATTCGGGGGTTTCCAGCTGACGCAAAGGTAGGGTCACGGGTGAGTTGCAAAGGCCTGACACGTGACCGTCAACTAAGGGGAAGGTTCTGGATTTGAAAATTGTATCTGATGTCCTCGGTGGAAATCCCCCCTGCCCCCCCCCCCCCCCCACCCCTCCTCCCCCAACAAGGGAAATAATAAATAATAATAACAATGAATACTTACATAACGCCTATTCTCGGCTAGAGACCAAGCTCTAAGCGCTTTACAATCCACACTCGTTTACACAACGGGCTGCCTACCTGGGTAGTGCCGACTGGAGAGCTGCCAGCTGGCGCTTCATTCAGTCGTTTCCCGTGTCATCCATCAATATCGTTCAACATCGTTCACTCCATTTTCTTCTTCCTTCATTCTTTCCATTTCTCACGCAGGGTGCATGCTATGTGTAACGTGTCATCCATACCAACGGCCAAACTGGCCTACTCTTCCGAAAGTTGCTTATAGGATTTTACTAGTGTGCAAGATGTTATGATGCGTGCGATCACACACGGAACCTCGATTTATGGTCTCATTCGAAGGACTGTATGGGAAATGGAGTCAGAACCAATGTTAACTCCGAGGGGAAAATCCCCCTGTACCGAAACGGCCCGGCGGAGATTCGAACACGCAACCCCAGGATCACGAGTCCGGCGCTCTACCAACTGAGTTATTTCCGTGGGGGGTTGTTCTTTAGTTTTAACATTAAATTCTTGCTCAGACTTATCGTTAGCCTCGAGACGCTTAGATGAATTATGCAGTGATTTAGTGAAAAATCCTAATAATGACGTGTGGCCTGTGCCTACACCCCGCCCCCCACCACCACCCCCCCCCCCATCTCCGGACTCCCCCCCCCCCCCCCTCCCAACCCCATCTCACCACCCACCTGTTCTACTCAGACATCAACTCCGTCACTTCCATCGTTCCCCTCTCCCCCGCTTCGGCTCAAGTGGCTCCCCCCTCTCTCCCCCCGCCCTCCCACTTCCCTTTGTCTCTTCTGCACCTCTTTTTCTTCCCCACCTCCCCATTCCTTCCCGTGCTCCTCCTTCCCCTCCCCCCACCCCCCCCTCTACGCCTTCCGGTCTTTCCGGTGGAAGCGACATAACATGTCCCCCCGAAAGTTTCCATCACGTCGTGAAGTGTGGCGTGTGCATTGTTCATGATGACGTGGACCCCCTGTAGGTTGTCAGCCCACATCAGTTATACATCAGCACTGCCAATAACACGGACAACTTGCGTCGTGCAGGTTCACCCCCCCCCCCCCCCCCCCCCCCCTCCACACACACACGCACACACATACAGACACGCACATACACACACAAACACGCGCGTGCGCGCATGCACACACACACACACGCGGGCGCACGCACGCACACACACGCATGAATGCACACACATATGCACACACACACACACACACACACACACACACACACACACACCACCACCACCACCACCACCACCACCACCACCACCACCACGCCATACACACACAAACACACACACATACACAAACGCGCGCGTACACACACACACACACACACACACACACACACACACACCACACACACACACACACACATGCACGCGGGCGCAAGCGCGCACACACACGTACATACAGACAGGCAGACACACACACACATACACACAAAACACACACACACATAATTATGCATGTGCTCGGGCGTGCACGAGTGTGTGCGCGCACACACACCGCCACACACGCACGCACGCACGCACGCACACACACACACACACACACACACACACACACACACACACACTGTTCAAACTCTCTCTCTCTCTCTCTCTCTCTCTCTCTCTCTCTCTCTCTCTCTCTCTCTCTCTCCCTCTGTGACATATACTCCAAGCCCACTGATTGTCGGAAGTCTGTGATTTCCCCATCTGGTGGTGTGCTTTTGCAAAAAGAAATCATTTCTGGGAAA
>JADBJO010003334.1:87500-90000 GCA_016801955.1 Conus betulinus | reverse complement strand
AACAAATTTGGAACTAGAACACTGGGCCCTCAATGCAAACAAAAAAAAATGGTTTCGAAGCATCTGTGACACAAAAAGCATGTGTGCCCCATGTTGTTGTAGAGAGGAAACAGCATTGGTGGTGAATGATGAAGTGCATTTTGTGTTTTTGTTGTCCTGCTTACGCAGATATTCGAAGTAGAGTGTAAAATTTCAAAGGAGCCAGCTGCACAAATGGAAACGATCTCGTAGCAATTCTATCCGGTAAGAATGAACAAAATACTATATCATTTGCAAGATATATATCAGAAGCTATATGTATTCTCTTGTAAAGGTTTTTTTTTTGTTTTGGTGTTGTTTTTGTTTTGTTTTGTTTGTGTTTGTTTTGTTTGGTGTTTTGTTTTTGTTTTGTTTGGTTTTGTTGTGTTTGTGTTTTTACCTGTGTGGGGTGACATTGTTGTTGGAGCGTCGCTCCCCCTAAATATTGGGACTTGACATATTGGAAGCTCAAGCGTGTGCTGTATGCCCGCTCTGCTCTGTGCAGGGACACCCAAGGTCAAAGGTGCTGCTCAACCTCACACTGCACATGGGCAAATGTCAAAGGTCAGGAGAGATGTATGATGGGATCGCACATTCTGTGTAGCGGGGAGGGTAACAATGAAATGAACGTCGTGTATGGCGTGCAGTAGTGGGGGGGAGGAAAAGGCGAAGGGGTGGGGGGAGCAAAAGAACGAAGACAAGGGGGGGGGATTGGGGGTGGGGGGGGGATCACAACAGGGGGGGGGGGGGGGGGGGGGATGGAGCTTATGATAGAGAAGGGAGGGGGGGGGAGAAGAAGGGGGGGGTGGGGGGGGGGGGGGGGGGGGGGGGGGGGGGGGGATTAGGGGAAGACGGGGGGAGAAGAAGAAGAAGAAGAAGAAGAATGGAAGAAGGACTGAAGAAAAGGGGGAGAATTAGGCTCATTGAAGCTTATTGGATGGGAAGAAAACGGAGGAAATGGAAATGAAGAAGACAGAGAGAACGCAGAGGATTAGGAAGAAGAAAGAAGATGGAGAAAACGCAGAAGAAGAAGAAGAAGAAGAAGCAGAATGAATGAATGAATGAATGAATGAATCTTTAATGGGTTGAGAATTAGGCTCATTGAAGGCCTTTTTACAATTCTGCCAAACAACAACTATAAAATGAAAGAAAAAAAAAAAATAAATAACATACAAATTACAAAAAAAAAAAAAGTAAGGTAACGAAAATAAAGGTAACCATCATGCTTAAAAATAACATCAATATAACTCTTTCCTCTCTCTTAAAATCCTCTCTCTCTCTCTCTCTCTCTCTCTCCTCTCTCTCCCTCTCTCTCTCTCTCTCTCTCTCTCTCTCTCTCTCCTCTCTCCCCCCCCCTCTCCTCTCTCTCACACAATCCAATCGAGAGAAGGCTACTTTACACACGCGTGGGTGTAATTTTCCTAGAGACCTCATACACACACACACACACACACAACACACACACACACACACACACACACACACACACACACACACACACACACACACACCCCACACACACGCACACACGCACACACACACACACACACGCACACACACACACACACATCTTAATCAACTGCATCGTTTATCTGCAGTGCACTTTTTTTTGTCTCTGGTAAGTATGTACGGTCAGGCTAATGTCTACGCATAGGTCAGTCATGAGTATCAAAAAGAAGTAACTTTACTTCATTTTTGAAAGCTGATAATTGGGGAATATTTCTGTATTTTGCGGGAAGTGTGTTCCATTCTTTACAGCCACAGAAGGAGAATTTGTTTTGAATAAATCTAAATTAGCTTTAGGAATAATGAATCTGAGCGAATCATGATGGTGATGTAAATGTACTATTGATTTTAAATAATCTGGGCATGCGTCATGAACAATTTTGTGCATAAGGATCAGAGTGTTGAATGTTATACATGAGTGAAGAAGAGGTAGTATTTTATTGTACCTAAATACATCATGCGTAGAAGGATCGGATTGTTTCTGACAGCTGATCATCTTAATGGCTCGCTTTTGCAATGAACAAAGTGGTTTTTAAAGTAGATGGCGCACATTTACCCCAGATAATAGAGCAGTAGTCTAATCGAGCCTGAACAAAAGCAAAATAGTACATTTTTCGTGAATGTTCGTTGAGAAAGTGTTTTATCTGTGACAACTGGAACACACAACACGAGACTTGTTTGATTAGGTTATGGATCTGATCGTGCCAGGAAAGATTTTCATCGATGACGATGCCTAATAATTTGTGCTTTGTAACTTGTTTTATTGTTTTATCTTTGTACATTATTTTTAATTTTGCTTCTTTTTATGACTTGTCTTTTTTGACGTGCACATATTAAGATAGACTCGGTTTTATGAGGATGAACAAGCATGTCATTTGAATCACACCAGTATTCCACTGATTTCATGCTTGCATTTAAATGATAATTAATTTCATCGATGCTATGACTAGAGTATTGTAAAGATGTATCGTCAGCG
>JADBJO010003334.1:72500-80000 GCA_016801955.1 Conus betulinus | reverse complement strand
TCTTCCTTTGTCCACCTCTTCCCTTGTACCATCTTCCTATTTCACCTCTTCCTATGTGACATCTTCCCTCGTCCACTTCCTTTCCTTTGTCACCTCTCTTTGTCACTTTCTTCCTATGTCACCCTCTTCCTTTGTCACCTCTTCCTATGTCACCTCTTCCTATGTCACCTCTTTCCTCCTGTCCACCTCTTCCTATGTCACCTCTTCCTCCTTTGTCACCTCTTCCTTTATTCACCTCTCCTCTACGTCATTGTTTTCATCCTCCTTCTCTTCGTGCTTCAAGCGCCCCTCGTCCTCGTTCTCATCTTTCTTTACCTCCTCCTCCTCCTCCTCCTTTTCCTCCTCCTCCTCCTCCTCCTCCTCCTTTTCCTCCTCGTCCTCCTCCTCCTCGTCGTCGTCGTTTTTTCTCTCCTCTTTCTCCTCCTCTTCCTCCTCCTTCAATTTTTCCTTCTCTTCCTCTTCCTTCTCTTTCTCCTCCTCTCCTTCCTTCTCCTCCTCCTCTTCGTCTTTCTCCTCCTTCTCCACCGCCTCCTCTTGCTCCTCTTTCTCCTCCTTTTCCTCCTCTTCCTCCTCCTCCTCCTCTCTCCTCCTCCTCCTCCTCCTCCTCCTCCTCCACTCTGTCGTCCCACTACCACTACTACTACTGATGATGAACAAAGCGGCAACAGCGACAGCAACATCATCATTCTGCTGGGAATGGTAAAACACAAAGTAATGGCACCATGGTCCGTGACTCAGCTTTCCTGGTGGATGCCACTAATGTGTGTGTCAGAGAGAGAGAGAGAGAGAGAGAGAGAGAGAGAGAGAGAGAGAGAGAGAGAGAGAGAGAGAGAGAGAGAGAGAGAGAGAGAGAGAGAAATAGATAGAGAGAGCGAGAGAAAAGAGAAAGAGGATAGAAAGAGAGACAGAGAGAAAGAGAGAGAGAGAGAAGACTGGGAGACAGAGAGATAGAAGAGAGACAGACAGAAAGAGTGAGAAAAAAGAGAGGGGGAGAGAAGAGAGAGAGAGACAGAGAGAAAGAAGAGAGAGAGGGGGGAGAGAAGAGAAGGAGAGAGACTGGAAAAGAGACATAGAAGGAGAAGAGAGAGAACTGGGGAGAGAGAGAGAAGAAAGAGATGAAGAGATAAACATATCGAGAAAGAGAGAGAGAGAGAGAGAGTGAGAGAGAGAAAGAAGAAAGAGATGGAGAAGAGAGAGAACCGATAGAGAGAAAGAGAGAGAGAGAAAAGAGAGAGAGAGAGAGAGAGAGAGAGGAAAGAGAGAGAGAGGAAAGGGAGAGAAGAGAGAGAAGAAAGAGGGAGAGAGAAGAGAGAGAAAAGTAAGAGAGAAGAGAGAGAGAGAGAAGAGAGCGACAGATGAAAGAGAGAGAGAAGTAAGAGAGAGAAAGAATAAGAGAGAGAGAAGAGAGACAGAGAGAGAGAGACAGAGAGAGAGAGAGAGAGCGAGAGAGAGAGAGAGAGAGAGAGTAGAGAGAGAGAAGAACATGGACCCAGTTTAAGGGGAAGAGTCCCGAACCGAGTCCCAAGACATTCCACAGTTGCTGCCCTTTTCCCCACAAGGTGACGCCCAGAAGAGGGAGGTCATCAAGTAAGTCAAGGTGAGCATGCGCAATAGCTTCTAAAGTTCTGTTCTGGGCGCTTCAGATTCACAGAATTGGTTGCATCTTTACTAACTTTCCACCGAGTTCGTTTTTGTATTCTCAGTTCTTATAGAACAGGGAGTACTTTAGAATGGGAATGAAGAAATGCCCTGTGTGTGTGGGTGTGTGTGTGTGTGTGTGTGTGTGTGTGTGTGTGTGTGTGTGTGTGTGTGTGTGTGTGGTCAAAATGTGTTCCACTCCCTCCAGACAAAAAAACTACTCCACCGATCTTTCTGAAAATTTGTAGGTGTGTTCATTATGTGTCACGGATGATGCCTGATGTTTTTACCTTATAGCCGTTCCGAACGGCTGTAACGGGCCTGTAAACGTTTTTTTCTTCATCGAATATCTCAGAAAAATACTTGGCCGATCTTTCTGAAAATTAATAGATATGTTCATTATGGGTCACGGATGATGCCCGAGTTTACCGTTTATAGCGTTACTAACGGCAATAGCAGCCCAGAACGGTTCTTTCTTTTTTATGGAATATCTTAGAAAGTATGTGGCCGATCTTTCTGAAAATTTGTAGGTATGTTCATTATGGGTCATGGATGATGCAAGATGTTGAAGTTTAACCGTTATAGCCGTTACTAACTGCCCATAATGGTTTTCTTCTTATGGAAAATCTCAGAAAGTACATGGCCGATCTTTCTGAAAATTTGTGATTATGTTCATTAAAAGGTCACAGATGATGCCCGATGTTTACCACAATAGCCAGTTACTTACAGTTACACCCAGCCCACGACGGGTTTTTCCTCTTTATGGAATATCTCTTGCGTATTCAGGATAAACTGGGAGTACGCTTACATGCTTTGCATTTTGTTCTTTATTGTTTTTCTTTGTCTTCCTGTAATATAGGGCACCAGAGATGATTTGTTCACTTGTTGTTAGCATCTACACTGTTGTTCTCGTCTGGCATCAAAGTGAGATGTGAATCGTCGTCTGGTGCCCAAAATACTGCTGATGTCAACAGAAGAACACATGGAATTTTGTTCCTTTCGTTGCATATCCGTGCGCCAGATCAGAAAAAAAAAAAAAAAAAAAAGCCGATGAAGAAAAACCCTAACCTCACACATTATTCCCCCTGCCAATTCCTCCATCTGTCGCTCCAACCCCACCCCACCCCCACCCCTAGCAGCAACCTTGCTGGAATGAGGAGCGCGCTGCATGCAAGAGGTGCAGGATGAAGGAGGTGGTGGAGATGGTAGGAGGTGAGAGGGAGAAACGGAGGGGGGGGGGGGGGGGGGAAGAGGAGGGGGGAGGGGGAGGAAGGGAGCTCGGACAACGGGTGCGGTGTGCTTTCACGTCAGCGAAACGGAGGAAACTGAAGAGAGGGGCGGCTAAGTGTAAAATGGAACGTTTCACCGCGCGCATCTCCCAACATTAATACTATCTGATGGATGAGTCTCTCTCTCTCTCTCTCTCTCTCTCTCTCTCCTCCTCTCTCTCTCTACCTCCTCCCCCCCCCCCCCCCCCCCCCCATCGTCCTCCTCCTCCTCCTCTTGTATTTCTCTCCCGCTTTCCTCTTCCTCTCTCCCTCTTTCTCTATGGATGTATACCTGTGTGTCTCTTTGTGCAACAGTGAGAGAGAGAGAGAGAGAGAGAGAGAGAGAGAGAGAGAGAGAGAGAAAGGGTGGGAGGAAAAAGTTCCCATGCATTTGTTTGATAAACTTTTTCTTTTTCTTGTTCTTCTTCTTGTTCTTCTCTGTTTTTTGTCTCTGTCTGACTGTCTGTCTGTCTGTCTATCTCTCTCTTTTTCTCCCTCTAACTCTGTTTCTGTCTGTCTGTATGTCCTGTCTGCCTCTCTCCCTCTGCCCCTCTCTCTCTGTCTCTCCCTCTGTGTAGTTCTCTCTCCCTCGCTCTCTAATTTGTCAACTTATGTTTGCCAGGCTTTTTAAGCTACGTTCTATTCTCATTTCTTAAAATTATTTAAAAGCGTGCTATGAACGATGTCACTGTATATAAATGCAAGATTGGACAAATGTTTGTAAAGATGCACTCCTCCATGAGGGGCAATGGCATAATCGTGGTTAAACTCTCTCTCTCTCTCTCTCTCTCTCTCTCTCTCTCTCTCTCTCGCTTCTCTCTCTCTCTCGCTCTCTCTCTCTCTCTCTCTCTCCAGCATAAAAAGCCTTGCAAATCGCTTTCTTTTTAAAGACTGTAGCACGCCTTATACGTGACTTATATCATTTACAAAACAAATAACCGATAAACAGTAGTTCTAATAATAATTGTAACTGTAGCTACACCGGCAACTGCTGTTGAAGTAGTAGCAGAAGTAGCAATAGCAACAAAAGTAGTTGCAACAGTTTTGTTTTGTGTTTCTGTTTTTTTAGATGAAAATGTATGACCGTTTGTCATCGTATGCGTTTTGCAACAACGCTTTCTGGCATTCAGATGAAAAACACAACAGGACGTTTTGGCCAACTAATTACCACCCCAAACTGAACGACAACAACATCAACAACAGCAGCAACAGCAGCAACGACGACCAGTAATTTGAAGAACATCAACGAAGACAGAGAACCAGAACAGACGTTCTGTCATGTCAAGGCCCGCAACTCCGGTGGTCCAATTACCGTACAACAACAGTTCTCTTTCCTTGAAGAGTGACGTAAATCTGGAGGGCGGTGAGAGGCGAGAACCCCACCCCCCCCCCACCCCCACCCCCCCCCCCCCACCCCCACCCCCCCATGTGAAAGATGGCTTTCGGTGTTCCAGAACTTTTGGACCCCAACTGGTGTATTCCTGGCGATTTTTTTTTTTTTTTTTTAATTTTCTTTTTTCTCCAGTTGCGTGGAAAATCAAATCGTTCAGAAAGACTGTAACAGTCTTGAAGCGTCGCTAGGATGACGACATGATATTGACTGCTCCCTGTGGACTGCTGTCATTGGGCTGTGAATGCACGGCCTGGATGTGGCTATGCCTGAAGACCCGCATCCGGCGTGGAAGTAGAGCCACTGAGACCGTTCAGGAGAGGAGACAGAAATATAAACTAGGAGTGTCTATTCTGCGTCTCATGTTCCTCTCCGTCAGTCTGTCTGTCTGTCTGTCTGTCTGTCTGTCTGTCTGTCTGTCTGTGTCTGTTTTGTGTGTCTGCTCTCTGGCTGGCTGGCTGGCTATCCGTCTGTCTGTCTCTCTGTCTGTGTGTCTATCTGTCTGCCTCTGTCTGTCTGTCTGTCTGTCTGTCGTCTGTCTGTCTCACTCTATCTCGCTCTCTCTCTCCCTCTCTCTCTCTCTCCCCTCTCTCTCTCGCTCTCGCCCTCTCCCTCTCTCTGTCTCTCTCTGTCTCTCTCTGTCTCTCTCTCTCTCTCTCTCTCTCTCTCTCTCTTATTCGCATTTGTACACACTCTCTCTCTCTGTCTCTCTCTCTCTCTCTCTCTCTCTGGTCACTCTTTCTCTTTTCTCTGTCTCTGTCTCTGTCTGTCTGTCTGTCTGTCTCTCTCTCTCTCTCTCTCTCTCTCCTCTCTCTCTCTCTCTCTCTCTCTCTCTCTCTTTTATTCATATTTGTACACTCTCTCTGTCTGTGTGTGTGTGTGTCTCTCTCTCTGTCTCTCTTTGTGTGTGTCTCTCTCTACATGTCTCTCTGTGTGTCTCTCTCTCTATCTGTCTCTCTCTGTCTTTCTCTCTCTGTCTATCTCTCTTCCTATTTGTATGTGTACTCTCTGTCTCTCTCGCTGGTCTCTCTCTCTCTCTCTCTCTCTCTCTCTCTCTCTCTCTCTCTCTCTCTCTCTCTCTGTCTGTGTCCTCTCTCTATCTCTGTCTCTATCTCTCTGTCTCTGTCTCTGTGTGTGTGTGTGGTGTGTGTCTCTCCTCTCTACTTCTCTCTCTATCTCTCTCTCTCTCTCTCTCTGTCTCTTCTCTCTCTCTCTCTCTCTCTCTCTCTCTACTCACTCTCACTCTCTTGTCTCTGTCTCTTGTCTGTCTCTCTCTCATTCTCTCTCTCTCTCTCTCTCTCTCTCTCTCTCTCTCTCTCTCTCTCACACACTCACACACAACACACACACACACACACACACACAGGACACACACGAGAGACCACACACACACACAGCACCAATTCTAACATGAAAATCGTTCCCCTTTCCAGAGGGGGAAAAAAAAAGAAAGAAAAAAGCCGGGATAATTGGGCACTGGGGTGGGGTTGGGGGCAATTCTAACACGACACCGTCGGTATAAAAGCCATCGTCCGCTTTGTTTATTGGTCAATCGTGGTCAGCACGTGCTTGGAGGTGCAAGTGTATATTTAGAGCTCTGAGGAGTCCGATAATTAGTTGTGGGGGTGGGATGGTGGGTGGGGGAGGGGGGTCACAGGATTGCACTATCACCGCTCTTCGTTTTTCCTGACTGTTTTCCGCTCTGTCTGTCTGTCTGTCTGTCTTTTTTGTGACTTACCTTTCGGCTACGTGTGGGATTCGTTTTTCTCGTACCCCTTTTCGTTGTTGTTGTTGTTTTCTTTTTGCACGTGCACGCACACACATAATGTGCGCGTACGCAAGCTCGGGTTGAGGATGATCTTTAGTTATTAGGATATTAGTTTAGCCTGTACTTTTTTTTTTTTTTTTGGGGGGGGGGGGGGGAGAGAAAGGGGGAGGGGGCAGGGGCGGGGAGGTAGGATCCCATTCGGCCTTCGCCCTGGAAATGGCCAAGAATGACTAGAAAGCTAAAGCCCAAAACAGAACCCACACCTATGACAATACTAACTGTATCGATACTCACAC
Organism: Conus betulinus; assembly: GCA_016801955.1. Taxonomy (NCBI): domain Eukaryota; kingdom Metazoa; phylum Mollusca; class Gastropoda; order Neogastropoda; family Conidae; genus Conus; species Conus betulinus. The sequence goes on along the minus strand of JADBJO010003334.1, from coordinate 73,640 downwards.
ACTTCTTTTTGGTGACCAAACTTTAGGGAAGAAAACAAAAGAATTTCAAAACTGTGCACCAGTTTATCGCTCAAAGTAAACGTTTTTAATATTATAGCGAATTAGTTGTTCTTCCTCATCGTCCCTGTTCTTCTTCAGGTACTTGTTCTTCCTGATCTTGTTCATCGCCTTATGCTTGTTCATCTTCTTGTTTCTGTTCTTTTGTTTTCTTCTTCTTCTTCTCCTCAAACGTTGCTGTCAGGTTGACCCTCGGATGGCTGTGTATCGTTGTTTAGTACTCCCTCAGTTTTTCGTCTTTGCATTAGACCCACTGCGACGACACGGGGCTGGGCTGTTTGTGTTTTGGGAGACGGGACGCATCTCTCTCTCTCTCTCTCTCTCCTCGTCTCTCTCTCTCTCTCTCTCTCTCTCTCTCTGTCTGTCTGTTCAAATTTGTGTATGTTCGTGTTCCCCTCCCCCTTCCCCCCCCCCCCCCCCCCCCCCCCCCCCAAAAAAAAAAAAAATGTACAGGCTAACTAATCATCGTATTTGTTTTGTAGCTTGCCTAGTTGCGTCGCTATTAGATTCTTCTGATCTGTTCTATCTTCTTTCCTGTCTTTTGATTTAAATTAGATCTCTACAAATTTTCCCATATCATATTCAGCATTTTTTCTTTCTTTCTTACATATCAATGTTGATTATGCAAATCCGCCGACGTTTTGTTTTTTTTGGTTTTTGTTTTGTTTTGTTTTTTTGTTGTTATTTTTTTTGTGAAATTTTTCCATCACTGAGCACATCATAAGCATTTGCTTGTTGTTGCTTCAGTTCAATAATTTGTTCATGTACACATCTGTTCAATAAAGAAATGCTTTAAAAAAAAAAAAAAGAAAAAAGAAAAGAAAAGAATAGTTTTGGGCCCTTTTAGATGTCACTCCACCCCCCCCCCCCCCCCCCCCCCCCCCCCCCCCCCCCCCCCAGTCCGGTCTGTCCTTGGCGCGCGTTGCAGCGATTGCGCCGAGCCGAGCCGTTTCTGGGCCACTTCCCGGTCACTTTCGGGCCACTGCCAGGCTACTTCCGGGCTACCTCCGGGCCACTTCGGGCTAGGCCCTCCGGGCCACTTCCGGGCGATATCCGGCTACTTCCTGGCCAGACCCGGGTCAC
>JADBJO010003334.1:45000-60000 GCA_016801955.1 Conus betulinus | reverse complement strand
TGACAATAAAACAATATCAAAGGCGAAAGAAAAAGGGAGGAAAAATCAGTCAGATATTCATGCCTTTGTGAAGTGACTTTTTAGCTCTTCGTTCAGCAAGGAGCAGCAGATTATTAAGAACTTCTGAATGGTTTGGTGAAACGAGTGTGAGATAACGACGTCATCACGGCACGGAAGAGAGAGGAGAGGCGCTTTTACGTCACAATGTAATGTTCCAGCCAGCAAAGAATGTCAAAAGGATGTTTCTTTGTCAAATAATTGTTGCTTTTATAAAGTATCGTATGTCTCCCATTCTGTATGTTTTGGGGCTTTTAATTAATGTCTTCTTCTTGCTGCTTTCTTGTCTTTGGAAGCATTGCGTGATTCTATTTCCGTCTGCCAATCTCAAAAAAAAAAAATGAAGTGTCCAAAAAGCAACACTCCAAATCTATGGATGCAGATGAAACATGCCACAAGTCAAACCATAAAAATATGAAGCACGTCAAACTCATGAAGCATATATTAGACATGAAACTTTATTTCAATTAAAAAAAGAACGCGCGCGCGGCGCGCGCGCGCACACACACACACACACCACACACACACACACACACACCACAACACAAACACACACACGCACACACACACACAAACACACACACACACACACACAATATTATATTATATATCATATATATATATATATATATATATATATATTATGTATTGTGAAACAGTCAGGTTTCGAAATACGGTATATAGACAGGAATTATATGTTAGTGAGCTTCTTCCCATTGGAGATTGTCTCTGCTTCGGAGGATATAAGCTTGTGAAGGTTCATTTTGAGAAGCATTATTACTCCCCATTCACCCCACTCAAGCACAACTGTCAGTTAGGCAGAACGAGAATTATCTACCACTGCAGCATATGTAGGCACACCCCCCCCCCCTTTCTACCCCAAATCTCTCTCTATATATAGATATATCTTATATATATATATATATAAATATACCAAATAGATATACGAAAACAAAAACATGCAGCGTGTGGAACACGTGAATTATGTGAGCTGCATGAAACGGAAATGTGAGGAATATAATTGATGAAATATATATAATACATGAAATTGCCAAACGTCTATAACATCAAGCTATCAGAATTAGACACACACTAAAACACACTAGCAATACGAAGAACATGAACCCATTTGAAACATACGGAACACACTCACATGATGATGCACAAGAAAGATGGGAAAAGATAATGAGAAGAAGTATATAAAACACTGGAAACTTGTGAAATACAGGAAAACAAAGGGGAGTACAGCATTATAAGAAATGTGTAAATGGCATGAAAGGTGGTGTTGAAGATGTTTTTTTCTTTTTTCTTTTTTTTTCTTTTTTTTTTTCTGTCCATATCTTCTCGGTCCACAGCCACAACCCGGTCAGCCCCCCCGCCGCAGAACTGGCACCGGCAATCCTCAGGGAGCAGCAGTCAATGTCAAGTCGTCAAGAGGCAACCCACCGGAGGAGACACTGCACTGCTGCCCAGTCACTTCGGTGGTGTTCAGTGGCGCCTGTTCTGATCAACATACGCAGGACAACCACCTACTAAGCCCCCTACTGACGACAATAATTTGCTTAGTCGCGGAGCCGGCGTGAGTGAGTTCTCCCTCCGGAGGGTGCCACCACGTCCGTCCAACGACAGCCCCCATGGACTCGCCGATACCGGTGACCCCGACGGAACCAAACCAAGGTCACAGACGTGGAGAGAACATCGAAACTGAGGTCACCATGAGAGCAGGGCATGAAGGGCCACAGAATTTGAGACTTTTTTTTTTTTTTTTTTATGTTGATCGATGAGGAATGAGGATGATTAAGATGATGCTACGGATTTCCATTTCGGTCTGAGACTACATGACAGGGCTGTACTCTACGCTTCTTTCATAATATATCCCGGCGTCAACCAGGCCCGAGAGATACAGACCTGCAGTGTTGGTCAGGAATTTTGAGCAACACTCTCAGAAACGCATCATTAAGTGGATGAAACTTGACTGTGTGGTCCCAGTCTTCCCAACTGAGCCCGCAGCAACTCAACTCTGGGTAGGAGCCGGTCGGAGGCAGAAGAAAAATCCCCACATGACTCTGATGGGAATCGAACCCTGCGACCTCCCAGCGGGAGTCCGCGACGCTAACCACTCGCCACATCACAGTGATTACAAGAAAACAACGTCAGCGACGGTGGGGAAAAAGGCATTGGCATGTCCAGGCTTTGGGAAGTGACTTTTTAGCATGTTGTCCCGCAAGGAACAGCAAATGATTAAAAACTTTCTAATGGTTGGGCGAAATTAAGTGTGAACTGATGACGTCACCCATGGGAGATGGAATTTTTTTTTTTTGTCTAATACGTCAGAGTGTCCATGTCCCTGCCAGCCAAAATACCAAAAAATAATCTTTTTTTTTTTTTTTTTTTTTTTTCTCTTCTTTTTGTATAATTCCATTTCCCTACATTTTGTCTTTTTTCTGTTGTGTCACTTGTTTATTTTCATTTTCTGTTTCTGATATTTTATGGTCAGAATCGTTTCATTTTCTGTTTCTGATATTTCATAGTCAAAAATATTGCGCGGTTGTATTGTCATCTGCCAAGCTCCTGAAACAAGACATATCAAACAACATATGAAACGTATGAAAAAGATAAAGCACAGTCAGAAACGTGAAACATGTCACAAATCGAAATATAAAGTATGAAACATATGAAACACTTAACATGTCAAAGGTTAGAATACTTTATGAAACGTATGAAATGCATGAAATTTACACATGAACGAAAAGTAAAACGTATCATCCATTCATTCATGCCCATCGCTCACCGGTGGGAGTATAGGCCATCGACGACCCTTCGCCATCGCACTCTGTTTCTGGGCTGTTCTGGTCATTCCAGTCCAGTTGGTCCCTGTTGTTTCAGCTCCGCCTCAGTGTCTCGCCTTCCAGCTGTTGCGAGGTCGGCCTCTCTTCCTCTTTCCCTGCGGGTTCCAGGTCAGGGCTTGGCGTGTGGTGCTGGACGCTGGCTTCCTGAGGGTGTGTCCGATCCAGCCCCACTTCTTCGCAGTATCTGCTAGGCCACTGGTTCCTGTCCCGCACGCTCCACCAGATCTTGGTTTCAGATCTTCTCCTGCCATCGGATTTGTGTAGATGCGCCGCTCAGACAGGTGTTGAGAATGTCTGAATCAAAAGTAAACGTATGGAATACATTAAATGAACCCTTTTAGAACTTATTATACACAGGAACTAAATTAGTAATGTGGAACACATTAAATGAAAATGATGAAACCCTTTAGTAGTTGTCTAAACGCTGTGGGGAGGCGCAGAGTGACAGCATGACTAACTTATGGAAACGCCCGCAGTTCTCGAGGATTGATGTGAAGAGTACCAGTTGATATGAATTTTAGTGCGGTACTAGGCTCCGCTGATAGGGATATAACTCGCAGTGGTCTAAAGCATCGCACCTCATGAGTTACATAGTCGCTGGTGGAAACCTCATGAAATTCTGGTAGACTGAACCCACGATCTGAGAAACGTATTTATATCCACACGGAACATAGTAGTCTTAACAGGTGATTTGGGCTCTTTGTTTTTGTGACCAGAACACGCATTTAGGTTAATGCTAGTAAACACGGCCGTTTCAGAGCGCTTTTGAGACGAGGCTCTTCGCTCAACCGACCTTGTTTTTCAGTTGCATTGGCAACCAAAGCCGCTCTACTGGGCCGCCACATCATCTTTGGGATGTGACATGGCATGATGCAGTGAGACTGGACCTGATAAGGTTCTAGGCCGGGGCCTGCCTCTGTGTGGCGATTCACAGGTTGAGAGTATCCCGCCAACACTCTTCTACGAAAGTGCCTCGTTTTCGTACACGCAGGACTGCCACATACCCCCGCTTTTGCCGGGCTAGCCGACACATAAGAGTGTGGCTATAGTCACTGCTCTAGTACCTATGTAGATTGCCGGCCATGCTGCAAGCACTCCTATCACTTACACATGCGCAGATGTCTTATTAGTATGCAGAGCCAACAGCACCTAGAACTGGCAGGGACATCTTATGGTGAATCAGTGGAATGGGCACTGTCAGCGTTGAGCAGTACTGCTCTATTGGGGTCTGCGGCACCGATAATTCAATTTTGGACAGAGACGATGACGATGGTGTGGAAGGCGGTGTTGAGGGATATTCGTTCACGTTGTATGTAACAGGTTACTTGGCCAGCTAGGGACTAGACAGACAGACAGAGCTGGGCGAAGAGACTAATTCCGGTGGCGGCTCGTTGAGTCAAGGTATAGTAGTGTCTCGTTTTGACTGCACTCTGGCGTCGTGTCGAGACTTGGGGCAGTGTTTGTGCCCAGCTTCTCCTTGGAACTGCGTGTCCGGGTGGATGACGTCCTGTTTCGGGCGTTGTGTGTTAGCTCAGCTAGAGGTAGCACTTCTCCCTGGTGACTCAGATGAGCGGGCATTTTGAGCCCATTACACTGCGGTCCCCCGACGACCTCTGACTGGTTTGCGACCTGCTACAAATTCATCCTCCGTGAGCTACTCTCCTCGACATTGCTTGATCGCCTGATCCATGGCAGCATATTCATAGAAGAACGGCTGGAGCCATGTGAGCATGGAGGGGAAAAAAAGGACAAAAAAGCAAAAAACCACCGGCAACTAATAAACTCGGCGCAGTTACGATAGAGATCACTTTGGTGGCGCAAAGGACGGGGTATTCACTGAGGGGTGAGTATTCTGCAGATAAGCCCTCTTTACGGTAGTCATTGAGGCGCATCCGTGAATGCTTGTGGCTTGAGCCGCGTGGAGTTTCGCTCTGGGGCGTTGACCCGATGGACGAAAAAACGTACCACCTCGTTCAGAAAATTGCATCGCCCCAAACAGGTCTAAGAGTATTGGGGGGTGAAGCAAGCGACTGGGTGAGGGTTAGACATGAGGAGGGAAAGTATGAACGAAACCGTGTTTCAGAGGGAGCAAACTTGGACGTCCTCTTTTGGGATTTTCAGAAGAAGTGCGGTTGAAGTTGAGGAGTGTGTGTGTGTGTGTGTGTGGGCGTTTGTGTGGTTGAGTTCGCGGTGGTGTGTGTGTGTGTGTGTGTGTGTGTGGTGGTGTGAGTGTGTTGGGTGGTAGTGTGTGAGGGCGGGTAAGGGGGGGTAAACGTCCATTCTGATGTCCCCTGCTTCCGGCCCCTGACCCGATAGCACAGAAAGTGAGTGTGAGAGAGATACAAAAACGACGTCTCTCCCACGCAACGAGTGGCGCTCATCGGAATCGGTGCCGCGAGTTGATGACGATATGAGCTGCACCGTAGCTATTAGTGGTGCGCGCCGACCCGGTTCGAGGACTGACTCGCACCCCGCCGAAGAGCGCGAAGAGCTTGCGTGTGGGCTCAAGATCCGCCTCGATCAGCGAAAACGCATCGGAGGATTACTGACAGCTTTGTCGCGTTGTGGCCAATTATCACTTTGGCGTGATCCGGTTGTAGGTTGGACACCGGAGCGGTTACTTGATTCTACAGCTAGCGCTAAAAAAGACAAAACATCGATGGCAGACATTGCTGGCCCGCGACGGGCTTGTGTTCGCGCGATCGTGTATGACGGCTGTGGGATAACATGCTATAAGAGAGCGGGTAGTCCAAAATACTGATCAACAACAAACAACAACAACAAACAATACTACTACTACTACTACTAATACTACTATAATACTAAACTACTACGACTACTACTTACAAAAGGCAACAGCAACAAACAACAACAATAACAAAACAACAAAACGAACCATCCTTGGTTTCAATCTCGGCTCCGCGTGGTAAAATGATCTCAGAGTGTGAACGTAAAACGTGCAGTAGTATTCTTAAAAAATAAATAAATAAATAAATATAAACATATATTATATATTATAATATATAACATACATATATGAGAGAGGACATATACATACCCCGATAGATAGATGATAGATAGATCGATAGATACGCATAGTGTAAGATGATATAGAAGATAGAGATAGATGATAGCTCGATAGATGAGAGAGAGAGATCTAAACGCCGAAAATAAAACCACAGATTTTTAAAACAACAGGGCTCGTGAATTATTCCCAGATTTGGATCCTGGTTAAAGGTTTCCTCAGGGGAAGAAAGAATATAAGCAAGATATACAATGTATGTTATACTATATATATATATTAGCTATATATATTACTATTCTCTTATTATAATATAGTTATCTTAGATATATATATATATCTATAATTTTTATATATGTATGTGTGTTATAATATATATATATATTATATCTATATACAATACATATCATACATACATCACATACAACATACATTTACCCGTTACGAATATATATATACTCGTTCTCTCGTTCTCTCTCTCTCTCTCTCTCTCTCTCCTGTCTCTCTCCTCTCTCTCGCGCCTCTCTTCTCTCTTCTCTTTTCTCTCTCTTCTCTTCTCTTTTCCCTCTCTCTTCACCGTCCCAATTTCTCTATCCTCTATCACTCTCCCTTCTTTTGGTCTCTCTCTCTCTCTCTCTCTCGCTCTTCTCTCTCTCTCCGGTTTCTCTCTCTCTCTCTCCTCTCTCTCCTCTCTTCTTCTTCGTCTGTCTCTCTTTATCTCCCCTCTCTTCTCTTCCCTCTCTCTTCTCCTACCTCTGTCACTCTGTCTCTCCCTCCCTTTTTCTCTCTCTTGTCTCTCCTTCTTCTCTCTCTCTCTCTCTCTATCTCTCTCTCTTCCTCTCCTTCTCTCTCTCTCCGTTGACCCCTAATTGTGTTTTAGCAGGCCGAAAAATCTTGCACTGTGTGGTACCGGGCCCCAGGAGTGAGAGGGGGAAAGGGAGGATAATGTCCATTTTCACGCTTCCCCGATCCTCTTGTCATCTCCCCTCGTGCTGCCGGCTTGTTTCCCTTGGCCGGTATGGTCGCCGCAGACGTTAGCAGAGGTCAGGGGCTATGGGGATTTTTCGGGCACCGGAAATGGGGAATGCGTGGAAGGAGGTCACGCCATACACCTTGTTTTAGAAATAGGGGACCAACAGGCACAAACATCAGCCGCAACAACAAATGGAGGGAGCAGAGTGTTTTGCCGAGTCAGGTTGGATATGAAGTCACGTATGCTTTTTTTTTTCTCCTACTAGAATAATCTCTCTCTCTGTCTCTATCTCTCTCTGTCTCTCACTCTGTCTCTGTCTCTCTCTGTCTCTCTGTCTGTCTGTCTGTCTCTCTCTCCTCTATCTGGTCTGTCTGTCTCTGTCTCTCACTCTCTGGCATCTGTCTGTCTGTCTGTCTGTCTGTCTCTCTCTCTGTCTGTCTGTCGCTCTCTCTCTCTCAATCCTCTCTCTCTCTCTCTCTCTCTCTCTCTGTCTGTCTGTCTGTCTGTCTCTATGTCTCTGTCTCTTTCCCCTCTGTCTGTCTGGTCTCTCTCTCTCTCTCTCTCTCTCTCTCCTCTCTCTCTCTCCTCTCTCTTCTCTCTCTCTCTTATCTCTCTCTCTCTTATCCGCCCACGAAATGAGAACACTGAAAATAGTTAGCTGTTGTCCCTGTTTAAAGCATTGCAAATGGGAAGTGCATTGTATTCGTTGGTGGTGTATGTGACAGTAAAGATTTAAGCTCTTCTTTTTTCTGTGTGTCTGTATTTTTTTTTTTCTTTTTTTTTTCATTTTTTAATTGTTTGCACCCTTCATCTAAGAAACTGGGGGGGTTGAATATAATGAAATAAACTCCTCTCTCTCTCTCTCTCTCTCTCTCTCTCTCTCTCTCTCTCTCTATCCTCTCTCTCTCTCTCTCTCTCTCTCTGTGTGAATCCCTCTCGTTCTCTGTGTATCTCTGTCTCTGTTCTCTCTGTCTCTGTCTGTCTCTCTCTCTCTCTCTCCTCTCTCTCTCTCTCTCTCCTCTCTCTTTCTCTCTCTCTCTCTGAGTTCGTTCTTGGTTATGTGTCACCATGTGTGTGTGTGCGTGGCCTGTGCGCGCGCGCGCGTGCGTGCGTGCGTGCGTGCGTGCGTGCGTGTGTGTGTGTGTGTGTGGTGTGTGTGTGGTGTGTGTGTGTGTGTGTCTGTCTGTCTGTCTGTCTGTCTGTCTGTGCCTGTGTCTGTGCCTGTGACTGTATGTGTGTGTGTGTGCGTGTGTGTGTGTGTGTGTGTGTGTGTGTGTGTGGTGTGTGTGTGTGTGTGTGTGTGTGTGTGTGGTGTATTTCTCTCTGGTAGAATGATCGTGATCCCTCTGTCGGCGCTCGCCTCCAGCACCTCAGCTCTGAAAGGCTTCAAGACCGACTACACATTGTCGTTGTTACTGACGCTGCTGACATAGAACAAAGAGGGAAAGAAGAGAAAGACAGCGGGTTGATTTTGAAGCGAAAAGAGAGAAAAAAAGAGAGGAGGCGAAAAAAAAAAAAAAAACGTTTTTGAGAAGGCGGAAGAAGAGGGGAGAGGGGGATAGAGAGAGAAGGGAAGATGAAGAGATTGGGGAGCATAAGAGAGGGAGGGGGGGACAGAGGAAAAGAGAGAAAGAAGAGAAGAGAGAGGGAGAGAGGGGGAGAGGAGAGGAGAGATACAGCAGAGGAGAGAAAGAGAGAGAAGGAGGGAGAGAGAGAGAGAGAAAGAGAGAGAGAGAGAGAGAGAGGAGAGAGAGAGAGAGAGAGACTCACGACTCTAGACATTTGACAGAGAGAGACAGACAGACAGACAGAGACAGAGACAGAGACGGAGAAACTCAAGAATCAAGATATTGAGATAGATTGAGAGAGATTGAGTGAAGACACACGAGAGAGAGACAGAGGCGAGGGACAGAGAGATTGGTTAATAGTGAGAAAGGGAGGGAGAGACACAGGAAAGAGACAGAGAGAGAGAGAGAGAGGGGGGGGGGGGGGTTCCAAAACTCAAAATATTTTCGAGAGAGAGAGACAGACAGACATAGAGACAGAGAGAGACAGACAGAGAGACAGACAGAGACAAAACAGACAAACAGACGACAGACAGACAGAGAGAGTCTTAAACCCAACGAGAGAAAAACAGGTGGAGAGAGGCAGGCAGGCTGAAAGTTAACTGCTAAACACGAACACAGCTCGCTGTGTGTGCCGTCTCAGAGCTGCAGCAATCCAGAAGGTGCCTGGAAGTAGTACTGGCCAAACGGTCAGAACTCCCCTCCCCCTTCCGCCCCAACCACGCCCCCCCCCCCCCCACCCCCCACCACACCCCCCTCACTGCATCTCCCCACTCACCCCTAACCTTTCAACCGCCGCCGCCGCCCTCAGAACACCACAGGCCTCTTCCCATCATGCTCCTCATTCCCATAATGTCCCATTCCCATAATGCCCTTTCTACCCCCCCACCCCCACCCCACCCTAGTCTCATAAACGTCCTGTTTCGCTATAATAAGGTTTCTACAGAGCGCCCACCTTCCCTCATCATCACGTCGGCCGATAATGTTCGTTTCCAGACAGGGCTTTGGGGGGTTGATCAGTGAATCCACCCAACTCAAAGCCCAGCCTTGTGGGCGTGCGGACCTCTGAAGGGAGGTAAGTCTCAGGAATCCCAAGCACTGACAACGGAAGAGGGCGCTGCGCGGTGGTGTGAATTTACGGGTGAAGGTTTCGGCGCCAGGATCCGAGACAAGTGTGGTGGTGGTGGTTGGTGGTGGTGGTGGTGGTGGTGGTGGGGGGGGGGGGGGGGGGTTGTGTTTTGTCTGTCTGAAGCCAACGAAGTGACTTGGGTCATGGCCGTCACTTTTGTAGACTGCTGACGAGTCGTTCCTTACATCGAAAGCAGAGTCCAGGCAGACAGAAGCTCTGCTGTTCTTCCTTCTTTTAGCCGTTGACAAGGAATCTTTGATCTTTTCTCTTACTTCTTCTCTTCCCTTTCTTCTTAGTCCCCCTTCCCTTCATCTCTCAGCATCACCCCCCCCCCCCCACCCCATCCTCCCTACCTACCCTCCTCTCATGACTCCTGAATATATTTTTGCCTAGAAAACATATGAAACACTGGCACGAAAGATGTCAAACTTGCCTCTTCTCTCTCGTCTTTCTGGCCAGGTAATGTCTCATCGTATGGGAATCGAGCAGGTAGGGAGGTAAGGTAAGGTAATGTTGCTTATAGCCCAGCCGACCGCACAAGGGCCATATCAGGGCTGTCACCACACGTTAAAATCAGCTCACAAGTCATTAAAAAAAAAAAAAAAAAAAAAAAAAAAAAGAAAAATCGCTCACACATCTCTTTAAAATACATCTTCTAAAATCGCAGCAGAAAACTTCATTAAAAGTCTTTCTTCCGTCAACTCTTAACTCAGATGAAAAATGTTAATCTCTTTCAGAAACTCAAAGGTCACGTCAGGTGAGACATCTCTGAACAGGGTTTTCATGGAGTCTGCTGTAACGTGTTTATGTCTCACATCGTGCAACGTTATCTACCAGAGTGGAGGACGGATAGTGTGAAACCGATGGAGGTGGGTTGGGATGCAAAGATGAGGTCGAGAAGAGGGCATGACGATGATCGGATCAGAAAGGATCATACACACACACATATTCAGTCTCTCTCTCTCTCTCTCTCTCTCTCTCTCTCTCTCTCTCTCTCTCTCTCTCTCTCTCTCTGTTCATTTTTAAAGCACTAAGACGACGAAGAGAGGAATTCTTGTCAGTTAACACAAAAATGCCAGGGGTAATTTCAGAACGAACATTTTCTGTCGTAACTTTCAGTATATGCGCTGGACGCATGTGTGTTCTGCTTTTGTTCTTGACCTCATTGCAGATAGGACAGTGACCTTTGCACTTAAACTATTTGATCTAGTTGCAAAGTGAAAACGACTGCAGGCGGAAATCTAAACAAATCTTAAATAAATGTCAGCGAACCGCCCAGAGAAACGTGGACAAACGAGTCACAAGACAAACCACAACGCGTTTCGACCTCTTAGGGTCTTCTTCAGTGCAACAAACATGAAACAAATAACGAAAATGCACTTAGCTTTGATCGCTTCTGTGTTCAGCGCAAGAAAGAAGGCGTTGAACTATGAACTATTTGAGTTTGAGTTTGAAGTTTGAGTTCTCTCTCTCTCTCTCTTTCTCTCTCTCTCTCTCTCCTGTCTCTCTCTCTCTGATCTCTCTCTCTCTCTCTCTGTATAAATAGATAGATAAATCAATCTGTCTGTCTCTTTCTCTCTCTCTGTCTCTCTCTCTCTGTCTGTCTGTCTGGTCTCTCTCTCTCTCATCTCTCTCCTCTCTCTCTCTCTCTCTCTCTCTCTCTCTCTCTCTCCTCTCAATTTATTTGTTTTTGTTAACTTTGGAATTGATACACACTAGGAATGAAAGTGTACTATTTGTTTTGCAGGAAAGGAAGAGGGAAATGTTTTGTTCTGTTACCTCTCACCCCTAGTCAAAAGACCTCTTTGGTAATGACAATAAAATATCAAAGTGTGGGGGTGGGGAAAACAAGCAGAGAGACAGAGGCAAAAGAGAGAGAATATGTGCACAAACACAGAGACGTGTGTGTACCTACAGAGAAGGAAGACACCTCGCTGCGTGTCAACCACAGCCTTGGCAGACGATAAACTGTCCATCAGTAATTGTCCATCGCCAGGATGGACACAGCCAACCTTCACCTCTGACCTTTCATCCGTCCACTCTAATAACTGTACAGGCCCCTTTCCATTATACACCTCATTCCCATAATGTCCCATTCCCATAGTGACCTCTTACCCCCCTGTCTCATAACGCCCCTTTCCTCATCATCAGGGTTTCTACAGAGCGCCCTCTCCCGTCGTCTCTTCAGCCGATAATGTTCCTTCCCAGAACGGGTTTCCTGCTTTATCAATGTGTCCGACTCAAACCTCAGGAAGTGGAAGGAGATTCCTGAAGGGGAAGGAAGTCTCAGGAACTGCCAAATTGTGAACTACAAAGGAGTGCGCGGCGTGGTGTAAATTGACGGGTGAGCGGTACTTGTCAGTGTTCTGACGCCGATCAGCGGAGTGCGATGGTGTTTGGTCTATCTGGGAGCAAATAGTGAATGGTCATTGCCGTGTCATTGAGGACGGCTGACGAGTGTCTTTCAGCGTTGAAATTAGTGTCCAGCCTAACAGCGCCAGATACGGGTCCTCATTTTGCTGCTAGGTTAGAAAAAGAAATCGTTGAGCTCTCGTCCCTTCTTTCATTCCCCCTCACCCACCTCTTCCCCCATCTCTCTCTCAATTCTAATACCCTCCTCTCCACCCCCACCGTCCCCAGTCTCTTGTATTTAGTCAGGTCAGATTGAGATTAATGAAGTAATGGGTTTTACCTTCCGCTAATCTCCTTTCAGATTTCTGGTTGGATCAAATTCATTCACATGGGCACGCAAGTTTTAGGAGAAAATACCTGCCTGATTTTCCAGAAACAGGTATGCAGGGGTGATGGTGGGGGATGGGGGGGGGGGGCATTAAGAGAGGGGACAAGAGGAGGGGGAGGAGGGGGAGTTAGAGGAGAATTGTCGAGCATTAAAAGAGGGACATCTGGAGGGGGAGGAGGAGGGGGGGGGGGATAGAGGAGAATTGTCGAGCTTTCTTCCAGTCTTTTGGTAGATAAAAACCTTGAGGTTCGAATGTACTAAAGACTGAAATTGTCCATTAAAACGCTGTGAACAGGGACAAAAGTTTCTTCTGCAGTATCCCAGAGCAGCTGACAGCGTTCAACGACTGAAACAACAGTTGAACGTTGAATACACGAATTCAGACATAAGTATAATCTTGATGGACTCACGCCACGTAATTATCCGAGCTCAGAGATAATGCAACTGTGAACACATTAAGTTTAATACTGCACATGCTAGTTTGGAATGACGAGGTGGCGGAATTGAAAATGCACAACACAAAACAAAAAAAAGGCGAAAAGTAACGCAGATTTTATTTACAAGTAAATTTTCGATTGCATCTTTTTTTCAGAAGAACAAAGAGCAGTCAAAAAATGGACAAAATGATTCTTCCCTGTACCCGACAGGCTGCTCATGGATACTGCTGTCATAGGATCTCTCCTCTCTCATCTCTCTCTCTCTCCTCTCTCTCTCTCTCTCTCTCTCTCTCTCTCTCTCGCCGCTCTGTATCTGGTGTCCTGTACTTCCTGTGTGTGTGTGTGTGTGTGTGTACGTGTGTGTGTGTGTTGTGTGTGTGTGCGCGCGCGCAAACATGGGTGTCTGTCTCAGTATGTGTGTGTCTATTTTTGTCTCTGTGTGGCTCTCTCTCTCTCTCTCGTCTCTCTCCTCTCTCTCCTCTCTATTTTCTCTCTCTCTCTCTCTCTCTCTGTTCTGAGTTATCAGGTGAGTCTGCTTACAACTGATAATCCGACACTAAACGTTCGCTGCGGGCGTCGAGTGTCAAACAACTTACAGCATGTGCAGTGTGTGTGTGTGTGTGTGTGTGTGTGTGTGTGTGTGTGTGTGTGTGTGTGTGTAGTTTGTATGCATGTGTTGGTGTGTGTGTGTTGTGTGTGTGTGTGTCTGTCTGTCTGTCTGTCTGTGTCTGTATGTCCATGCGTGTCTGTCTCTCTCTGCGTCTGTGTGTCCGTGTCTGACTGGATTCACGTGTCTGTGCTCTCTCTCTCACATCTCTCTCTCTCTGTCTCTCTCTCTCTCTCCTCTCTCTCTCTCTCTCTCTCTCTCGTGTATGCATCTCTCTCTTGTCTGTGTGTGGTCTGCTGTGTACACGTATCTGTGTCTTGCTCTCCTATCTCCTCTCTCATGTCCTCCTCTCTCTGATAGATATCTCTCTGATCGTGTATGCGCGTGCTTCTTTGAGTGTGCACACACATACACACATATAATTTATATATATAGTGAGATAATGTAGATAGATAGATGTTATATATATGTGTGTGTATGGTGTGTATGTGTGTGTGTGGTTGTGTGTGTGTGTGTGTGTGTGTGTTTTTGTGTGTGTGTGTGTGTGTGTAGCGTGCGCTACACAAAACCCCATACCAACCGACTCAGACTGATAATGCCATCCATTTCCGTTCAGCCAACCTTCCATGAGCTATCCAGATCCGACACAGAGAGCAGCAACGACTAAGCAGCAATGAGGGGATGAAAAGAGAGAGAGAATGACAGACAGATAGACAGACAGACAGACCAGACAGACAGACGCACGTTGAAAGAAGGGGGTTGAAACAAGGAGAGGATAACAGAGAGATAGACAAGCATACCAGGAAAGAATAACAGAGAGATAGACAAGCATACCAGGAAAGAATAACAGATAGAGATAGACAAGCATAACCAGAGAGAGAATATACAGAGAGATAGACAAGCATACAAGGAAAGAATAACAGAGAGATAGACAAGAAAGAAATAACAGAGAGATAGACCACAGCATACAGAGGCAGAAATACCGAGGTAATACAGTTCTTTCTGACATTTCTTCTTTTCGGTCTGGAACCGAAATGTTGACATACTCGGCTGCTAGATGAACGCAACATACACCAACGTAACGAGTTTTGACCTATTTCTTCAGTATGTCACGAACAAGTAGGATAACTCTTGCTCCCATGGCAAAATAATTACTTGCCCGTAACTCCAAAGGAATGGTGTTGACGACGCCACGTCGCCCAGCAGAAAATGTCAGAACAGAGCACGCACAACAAACAAGGGAGCGAGAGTTACACTCCTTGTTTGTTATTTACTATTGACAACTCCCTGTCCATTTAAGATCTCTAACTTCCATTTTTTTTTTTCAGCTAGGATGAGACGAAGCATAAAAACAAACAAACAAACAACGAAGTGTGATTAGTCGTGGGGGAAAAAGATTGTACAGGAAAACAAGTCCTCAATTGTTAGGGAAATAAGTTAAGAATGATTGATAGAAGGGGGAAAGGGGGAATATTTACATAGAGGGCAATGAAATGTAAACATTGAACATTTCTCTCACAGCATACGGGAATTGATTAATTTTTTTTAAAAGAATCATCGAAATGTGTGTTGCTGTGTTAGTCAGCCGGTTTTTGGCAGTTATGCTCTGACAATTATTTAT
>JADBJO010003334.1:35000-37500 GCA_016801955.1 Conus betulinus | reverse complement strand
TGTGGTCTCACGCATTACATGCCTTATCGTGACGTCAACAGTGATGAAGGTAATGCTATAGCGTCCCATTGTGGTCTCACGCATTACGTGTCTTATCGTGACGTCAACAGTGATGAAGGTAATGCTATAGCGTCCCATTGTGGTCTGATGCATTGCATGTGTCTTATTGTGACGTCAACAGTGATGAAAATAATGCTATAGTGTCCCATCGTGGTCTCACGCATTACATGTCTTATCGTGACGTCAACAGTGATGAAGGTAATGCTATAGCGTCCCATTCTGTCTGATGCATTTACATGCCTTATCGTGACGTCAACAGTGATGAAAATAATGCATAGTGTCCCATCGTGGTCTCACGCATTACATGTCTTATCGTGACGTCAACAGTGATGAAGTTAATGCTATAGTGTCCCATTGTGGTCTGATGCATTGTATGTCTTATTGTGACGTCAACCACATCTGAGAGATACAGACACCTGCAGGGTTTTATTGGAAATTCAAGAAAGTCAAGATCTTCCGCCTGAGGACTGAACACAATCGCCTGCTCCACCACATGTACACAAAATTTGGCATTGGACAGAGTGGAGAGTGCCCTTGTGGTGAGGGACCAACGACAACTGACCACATCCTTCAAGTCTGTACGACGTATGCAGCATCCAGGGAGAAAGTACTGGCCAACACGGACAGCAGTGAAAACCAAGCTGTACGGCACCTGGAGGAGCTGCGACGGACGGCAGCCTTCATCGAGGACACCGGGCTGCTCATCTAACGGGATGGCGAACGAGGAAGAAGAAGAATTGGAGTGACACTCTTAGACACGTGTCCATTAAGTGATTGAAACTTGACGGAGCGGTTTCAGTCGGCTCAGCTGAGCTCGTTGCGTACTCAGTAACTGAGTAGAGGCCAGTTGGGACCAAACAATCCCACACATAGTGGAAATGTCTCTGATGGGATTTGAACTTGTGATCTTCTTGCAACCCAGTGCCCTAACCACTACACCCACTGTGGCTAATCAGGATGATTGAGGGGGTAGGGGGAATGTAGGAGGGTGTGGGGTGCTTTTTCTTAGAGTCTTAGAGTCAGCCTCTTGTGTATGCTCACACACACACACACACACACACACACACACCACACACACACGCATGCACACACAATTACACACACACACACACACACACACACACACACACATTATACACACACATATTACACACACACACGCGCGCGCGCGCGCTCGCGCGCACAATGCCCTCTTCTTCCCCTCCCATCTTTCCATACCCCAAGCCCCCTCCCTGTCACATCCACGTTTCTCACCACACACATAGCTGAAGGGAACTAAAGATAGCGTGCAGAGTACCATACTTCAGAACCACTTGCAAAATCATGAAATTAGAGGTTATCTTTTTCCTGCATCTCTCTCTCTCTCCTCTCTCTCTCTCTCTCTCTGTCTCTGTGTTCTGTGTTGAAATGATGGTTGTGTGTTGAAATGATTAAACCATGAAAGCCAAAAGAAACACGAAACTTCTTGGAAAAATATCGAACAGCGACTTGAACATCAGACCCCCCCCCCCCCCCCCTCTCTCTCTCTCTCTCTCTCTCTCTCTCTCTCTCTCTCTGTGGAGCAAATGGTAAAAAGATGGCAGGCCAGACCAGTGAATCACGGAAACTGCCGACAAAAGCCGAAGGGACACGATTCCAACGACGACTTGGGTTTGAAAGAAGATTACAGCAAACGGAATTCACGTGCCGCTGAATAACGAACATGGAAACTGCCTCGTGCTTCAAGTGATTGGATTTGGTGGTATAAGGAGGGAGAGAGAGGGGGGGGGGGGGGGGGGTTGTAGGGGAGGCAAAAAGAAAGGGAGCGAAGAGAGAGGGAGAGAGAGGGGGGGTGCAGAAAGAAAGGGAGAGAAGAGAGAGAGAGAGAGAGACAGAGAAGGGTAGGGAAAGAGATTTGGAAATAGAAAGCAGGAGGAAAACATATAAGGAAGGAAAGAGAGACAAAGAAAGAGAGGGGGGGGAGGAAAACAGAAGTGGGGAGGGGGAGAGTATTAAGTAAAGAAGAAGAGGGAGAGAAAGACAGAGAAAAGAAGGATTACATTGGTAAAAAATTAGAGGGTAAAGAGAATGAAAAGGTGGGGGGGGGGGGGGGGGGGGGGGGGCAGATGGAGAAAGCAGGAGAGAGAAACAGAGGGAGACGGAAAGAGAGGGGACAGGAGAGAGAGGGGAGAGAGAGAGAGAGAGAGAGAGAGAGAGAGAGAGAGAGAGAGAGAGAGCACTACCCACACCCTAATCCACCATCCCCACCCCTACCCCCCTCTCTATCCACACACATGCCTCATACTCTTACAGTTAATTAGTTTGTCGTTTTTATTTAAAGTCTTTTCATTGTGTCGATGATTGTAGACTCTAGCATCAAGAACAGCAAACTTTGTTAGTTTTTTTCACATCATCAAGAAAAAAAAATTAAAACGTGGGGAAAAAAAGAAGAGAGAGAGAC
>JADBJO010003334.1:0-2500 GCA_016801955.1 Conus betulinus | reverse complement strand
GCGCGGTAAAGAAGGAAGGAAGGCCTCTCCACGCCAATCACAGGAAGTCCGCCCATTGCTGCTGGGCTTGCTCTCTGGTAGACTTCCTCTGTGGCTTTCAGATGCTGCTGCGATGAGCTGTTTGATGAGGGTACACATAGCAGATTGGGAATAATCTTAAGGATGATGCTCCTTTGACTTTGCAGTGAGAAAGTATTAATTCACGCCTAATTATTCGTGAATGCCTTGTTAACACACCACACACACACACACACACACACCCACACACACACACACACACACACACACACACACACACACACACCACGCACCACACACACAACACACACACCACACACGCACGCAAGCACACACACGCACACACACACACACACACACACACACACGCACGCACGCAAGCACGCACGCACGCATGCAAGCACTCACACACACACACCACACACACACACACACACACACACACACACAACACACACACACCACACACCACACACACAACACAAACACACACATACACACATAACAAACACTCTCTCTCTCTCTGTCTCTCTCTCTCTCTCTCTCGCTCTACCTCTCTCTCTCTCTCTCTCTCTCTCATATCTCTGTTTAGATACAGTTTCTCTTTACTTATGTACAAAATTACTCATGATGCCCATCCCAGAAAGCTTTATACCAGTGTTTGAACTGCAGTAGCAGCAATCCGTCACTCGATGCCCACAATTCAGACTAGACTACTTCAGAACGAGTTTTTTCTTCAATGGCAGGCCAAAAAAACAAAATTGGAACAAGAAGTGTATCATATAATTCTGGCACTGTCCATTTTCAGAAAAGAAAAATAATTATTACTTTCGTTTAATTTACATAGCCACTGAACGAGGGTCATCACAACATAATTCAAAACACTGCATCCCTAAAAGTTCATTGCACCGCAACGCAACGTCCAACAAAACCCAGTAAAGCACAGTACAATTTAGTGCAACACAACACAACACAACACAACACAACACAAACGCACACACAACCAACACAACACAACAACAACCCAACACAACACAGCACCAACACAGCACGATTCAGTACTACACTGCACAATTCAACACAAATAGCCCAGTTCGTTACACTTTTATCACGTTGTTTATGATCTTAATGGTTGTTTTTGTTGCTGTTTTTAGTAGTAGTATAGTAGTAGTAGTAGTTAGTATAGGACCGGCTTTTGGCCTATTTGTGTCCCCCTCAGTATTTTACAATTTTTATTTAGGTCTGCTTGTATGTCTATCTTATAAATAAGATTTTATTCAATCTACACTAAAGAAAAGTTCTTTCAATTTAGGGTCTTCATCTGGGAGGGTTTTTTTTAAGCTGTTGATGTCAGGTGCATATTTGGTGTTGGTAGCAGCGCATTACAAAAAAAAAAAAAAAAAAATTAGCAATTTTTGAAAGCAAAGCCAAACTTTCTTTTGTTAGTATGGCATGTCTGATAAAAAAAAATAATAATAATAAAAATCTTGCCATCATTATTTCTAGTGCCATCATCTTCTGAAAACTTTGGACGTCACAGATGATGGTCTTTTCCTCATCGTCCCGTAGATGATGACACAAAGACAATAATCACCACAACAGGCGTGACGAAGATGATGCTGAGCTTGCTTTTTGTTTGTTTGTTTTGTTTGTTTGTTGGCTTGCTTGTTGTTGGTTTTCTCGAACAAAACCATAGCATTGGTCAGATCACACTTACAAGAGCGAGCTAAAAGAGATATCACTAATTCAGTCCTACTTTTTTTTTTTTCACATGCACCCCAAACCCCACCCCACCCTCCAACATCCCAACCCCTGCCTGCTAGGTCCCCTTCTCCCTTCCACTTCCCCCCCTTCCCCCCCCCCCCCCCCCACTTCTTCCATCTCTTCCCCTACATACTACCCCACCCCACCCACCCCACCCCACCCCACCCCACCCTTCACCCACCCCCCACCCACCCACCCCATCTGTCATGATAATAAAAGGAAATAAGAACGAGAGAGGAAACACGAGAGGGGAGGATTCAAAGAACCCCCCTAGGGACAAACCAAAAAACGAAAGCATTAGAGCAACCGTTAGGATAAAAAAAAACAAACAAACAAAGCCAACCAAAAAAAACCCAAAGAAATGGCGGATTTGGGGGGGTGGGTGGGGGGGTGGGGGGTGGTTGGGGGGAGTCTCGTAATGTGATTATTTTTTTCCATCACATACCTCGCTTGTCAGGATGACATGGCCGTGCGGGTATCCAGCTGAGTGTGCGCGGCGATTTTCAACGTTAAAACTAGTCCTGTCCTTCAGGAGGCAGAAGACGGTGTGTTGGGGGTCTTTTTTTTTTTACCCCTTTTTTTTTTTTTTTTTTTGCGGCACCGCGGCGCAGAGAGGCGCGCGACGAGCAGAGCAGGAGAGGGAGGAGAGAGAGGGAGGGGTGGGGATGGCAGAAAGACCCGGAGGGAAGGAGAGGGAGGGGAGGAGAGCGAGGGGGAC
>JADBJO010003333.1:247500-251480 GCA_016801955.1 Conus betulinus | reverse complement strand
TTGTTTAGGTGTGTGTTTTGGGGTTGGGGATGGGCCTGCAAGGGGAGGTTGATATGGGTACGGAAAAATAAAGCAACTGGGAGGGGGGGCCCTGGAGGATTTAGTGGGCGGGTGGGGGGGGGTGGGGACAGGGAAGTGAAAGGTTTCAAAAAGCTAGCTTGCTGGGGAACACGGCATTGTGAATTTTTGACGGGCCGGGCCCACATCCCGTGTGTAGGGGGGCTTATTAGGATTAGGGAAAAAAAAATTAAGGGGGGGGGGGGTACGTTTTTGGTGGGGGGGGACTTTTGGGGATGGGTTGGGAGGGCAAAGGGGGTAGCATTCGGGTTGTAGCCTTGGCTTTTCCCCCATTGTTCAGTGTCTTGGGAGGAAAACAAGGGGGCGTAAAAAGGGGGGGGCCAGTGGTGTGGGGGGCCTGGTTTTCCAAAAAACCCCACCAGTTGTGGGATCCAATGGTCAGGGTCGGGGGCCTGTTTTACAAAAAAACACCCAGGGGTGCGGACTCCCAGGGCCAGTGTGTGGCCTGTACCAACACAAACCCTCCAAGTTGTGTGGATCATGGGGGGGCCCCACACAACACTGGAACCCCCACTCACCGGGGGGGGGGGGGGGGCCAACCCGGGTCAAGGCTTAACGGCGGTTTGTGGGAAGAGGGGGTCCAGTGTTTGGTGGCTCTTTTGCTCTTCTGTTCAAATTCCCCAGGGGCCCCGGCCCCCAAACATACGATTTTATGGGCGGAAAAATAAACAATAGGGGGGGACCCCTCTGTCCCAACCGGACGGGGCCCGCGTCTGCCAGGTAAATTTGGTAAAAACGGTGGGGTGGGGATGGGGGGTGGGTGCCTTCATGGGGGTGGTTTGGGTGTGTTGGGGGGGGGGGGTGGTTGGTCCGCCGGTTGGTTTGATGGGTGTGGTTGGTGGGGTGTTTGGTGGTTGAAAATGTTATTTGTGATCACACAACCCCAATTTATATTGGTTGGAGAGGGAAACTAGTTGGGACCTTTATTGGGTCATTATTTGCCCCTTGGGGGTAAAAGGCGTGTTGGCTTCGGAAAACTAGGGCTGCTTTTTTTCTTTTTATTTTTTTTTCTTTTCTTTCTAGATTTCAGAGTTTTTTTGCTTTTTAACCTTCAAAGGTTCCCGGTTGCCCCGGGTTTTTTTGCGACAGAATTGTAAAAAAAACAGGGGGAGAGGTCGGAGTAGGGGCTGTGGTAGGTGTAGAGATTTGTTTAGTGTTGTTGGGGCAGTATTTAGTATTTACCCAGTCCTGTAAATTGGCAGCAATAGGTTAAACCCCTAACCGAAGGGCAGTGGGTTCCAACTCAAAAGTGGAGTGGCCAATGCCCAAAAGTGTTAGTAGCAAGCGCAGTGGGAAAAATGTAAGGCATTTTTAGTGTTGGGATTGGTGGACCAATGATGTTGTTTAGTGGCAAAGCGCAGTGAAAATGTTTTTAGGCATAGGTGTTGATTGTGGCCGCATGAATGAGTTTGTTGCAGGGCGGCAAGTGAAAAAAATGTAGGCCATTTTCAAGGTGTTGGATTTTTGTAGCATGGATGTGGTGGTGCAAGGCGCAGTGGAAATGTAGCTAGCATTAGTGGTGATTTGTTAGGGCTGGGATGTGTGGTGCAGGTGCGGCACAAGTGAAATGTAGGGCATAGTGTGTGTGGCATTCTGATGGTTGTGTGCAGCGGCAGGTGAAATTGTAGGGCCCATAGTTGTTGGATGTTAGCATGGTAAGGGTGGTGCCAAGTGCAGTGAAAATAAAGTGTACGCATAAGTGTGGATTTGGTGGGGCTGACTTTCATTTGCGCAAGCCGCCAGTTGAAAGTTGTAGGCAAAGAGTGGTGGATGTATGGGATAGGGGGGAATAGGGGATGGGGCGGGGGCGTAGGGGCAGTGGAATCGGCCGTTTCAGGAACAACAACTCCACTGAAATTTTCCACCAGCCAGGGTGTTTTCTTGCATGGAAAGTGGAAGTTGTTGCGTGGAGATTCCGCCAAAAAAAAACTTTAAATTCCAGAGGGGTCCTTGTTGCCAAGGGGGTTGGGTCCCAGTGAAACAAAGTACGGCCTTGGGGGGGAAACATTACGGATGGGGTGGGACCGGGGGTCAGCCCCCACCCCCCCCCAATTCAACGGTCCAATGGGCTAGGCGTGGGGGGGGAAAATGGGAACCCCCAAAAGGGGCCGTGGGGGGGCAGTTGACCCTTCTTTTTCACAGGATTTTTCGGGTTATGGGGCAAAAGATGAATCCGATTTTTTCATCATCCAGGCATTTGCCCAGCACCCCCCAAACCCCCGCTCCTCCACTTTCACCGGTTTCCTTGGGTGGGGGGAACAAAAAACTGCCCTCGGACCAGGGGGTGGTCCACTTTTCACCTGATCCTGTCCACAGGAGAAGATTTCTCATCAAAAGGAAAAAACGGGGGGACCAAAACTCTGGTTATTGGGGTGTGGGGGGGGGGGACAGTGTGGGTTTTGTTAGTGTGTGTTTTTATAGGTAAAAAACGGGGTTTTGGTCCGTGCGGTTTAGGTGTGTAAACGTGTTTAGTTGTAGTGGGGTAGTTTGTTAAGTTTGGGGTAAGGTGGTTAGAGTTAATGGTATTGGGACGGGAGTAAAAGGAGAGTACGGGGGACCGCCATGGGGTCGTTTGTAGTGGTTAGGCACAAACAAGTGGTTAGTTCTCCCAAGGGGAAGGAACATGATGTTTGGGAAAAAAAAAAAGCGGGTTTCGGGGGCCAACTTGACCAATAAAAAAACGGGGGGGGGCCCCCATATGGATTTCTAATTTTGGGGGGGACAGTATATTCACAGTACGTTTTCATTAACTTCTCTGCATTGGGTGGGGGGGCATGTGTTGTTTGGGCAGTCTGGAGTGGGTCTAAAGTTGATTGAAATTTGATGTACTGGGGGGGGACAGGTTTTGGGGTGATTGTTGAAAATAACACTGGTGAATTTAATTGATTGGTGGGGGGACTAAAAAGCAATCCCCCCCCAATCAAAATCAATCAAATTAATCGATTGATTGGATGTGATTGATAGATTGGTTTGATTGATTGGAACTGATGGTTGATGGGGGGGACGGTGACTGATTGTCGTTTACACAAGATGTCTACCAAGGGTCATGCAGAATGTTGATGGTAGGGGCAGAGGTCTCTGCTTTTACCAACTTCGCTACGTGCCCAAGAAAGAAAAAACAACGCCGGTCGGGCCCCTGTGAAGGTAAACACTCTCGCCCTGGAGGGAAAGGGGGGGGGGAACCCCACCTTGGTCAACCAGATGAAACTGGAACGCACGAGGGGGTGGGTTGGTTTCTGGTGGGGGGGCGGTTGGGATTTTTTTCCAGGGGGGGCAAGTAAACCTCGTGAGTTGATCCCACTGTGGGAACCAAGAAACCTGAAAAAAAACATTCTTTTTTGTACGGAAGCGGACCAGTGGCACACAAAACAGGTGCATGGGCAGTTCATGAAGGTGTCAGACGTCGAAACCGGCAGCTTCAGGCTCATGTGGGATAAATCTTGGAAAAAAATTGGCACTGTTCTTCGCCTATCAGCGGGAACAGGGCAACGAGTTGGAGGGGCTGCTGGATGGGGACAGGGCCAGTTACTTCACGGTGGAGCGGATTTTTTCACGGCGGTGGGTTTCTTGGCACGCATTCCACTTTTTATTGGGGCACGGGTTGCCACCCACCGATTGGGAACAAACCCTTTCCGTGGGGAGGGTCTGGGTGTTTGTTTAAAATTCCAAATAAGGGGTTCATTGATGCAATGGCCATTCTTGAGGGGGGGGAGCCAAAATTTATTGGGTCCCTTGGGGGGAAGTTCGTAATGGGACCTGTTTTCCTGTGCGTGCCCCCCCGCAACCCCGTGTGGCCTGTAACACAGTTGAAAGGCTTGCAAAGGGTGTGGTTGCAGGATTGGCTCCCAGCGGTTTGGGTTTCCCCCGGCAAGTTGAAGGGGGGGGGGGGGGGGACCAAAGTG
>JADBJO010003333.1:227500-242500 GCA_016801955.1 Conus betulinus | reverse complement strand
CTGCACTTACTTCCACCCTCAAATAAAACCGAATGATAAAAGTCAATTGTTTCTTTTTTCTGGCCTTAAAAAATTCTGTCTTCAAATAAAAGACAAGGATAAGAAAAACCAGCCTTTCTTGGCCATAACTCTTACCTAAATTTGAAAGCAAAACAAAAACAAAATAACCTACCCCTTAATGGTGTGTACTCTGACCTGGAAGAGAAGAAAAAGAAAGGGTGGTGGGTTGGGATATAGTGGAGTGGAAATATAACATTCAAGACAACGTAGTGTAGACCCTGTGATATTAAACAAACCGTGTGCACAGAACATGACGTTATGCCTATTTTTTTCTTCCTGTTCAAAGGCTGGCGGGTTCGAATCCCTGTTTTGAGTCTAGTAGTGGGGGCAATGGGAATCATGTTCGTTCCGAGGAGGGGGGGGGGGGGGTATTCCCGTCCCCCTTTCTTACCCCTATCCCCTTTATTTGTGTTTATATGTGTTTTGCACACATGCTGGTGGATTAGTCCCCCTTCCTGCACACACACACACCACACACACACAAACACGCGCGCGCGCGCGCGCGCGCGCACACACACACACACACACACACACACACACACACACACACACACACATATATACACGTTAAAGTTCCCACGATCAATGCCAGCGCTCGGAAGATTGGGGAAATAGGGAAATACTCAGCACACAGCGAGGCACTTGAAGGCGGGGAATGGGCTCCGTCGGTCTTTGGGAAATGCAGTAATGGGTACTCACACATCAACAACAACACCCAAATCCCACACCACCTTTGATCCTGTGTCTGCGCGAAAGAGGAATGAGGCGGTGGGTGGGGGGGGGGGGGGGGGGGGGGGGGGGGGGGGGGGGGGGGGGGGGGGGGCTGTGGGCGATACTGATGGGCAGACCATTTCGTAATGAAATTTCCCCGTTCCTGTTTCTCTCTGCCTGGAAAGGAATGTGGATGAAGGTGAGGGTGGTGGTGGTGGTGGCGGCGGTGTAGTGGTGGTGGTAGAAATGGGGACGGGAAGTTTAAGGGGATGAAGCTCATGGCTACAGAAATTCTTCATCCCTTGCTATTTCCAATGACAAAGTGAACTGTTTTAACATGATGCTCTTTCGGCATTTCTCTGCTTTGATATCTTTTGGAATGATAATGAAAAGAAAAATAAATCAGAGCAACATGGATCAGACGAGTTCATGATATGTTATGCTTGCATACATGAGCGCACGCACCTTCATGTGTGTGTGTGTGTGTGTGTGTGGGGGGGGGGGGAGGGTGCGTGCGTATGTGTGTGCACGCGCGCGCGCATGTGCGTGTGTGTGTGTGTGTGTGTGTGTGTGTGTGTGTGCGCGCGCGCGTGTGTGCACGCACACGTGTGTGTGTGTGTGTGTGTGTGTGGTGTGTGTGTGTGTGTGTGTGTGCGTGTGCGTGCGTGCGTGCGTGCGGTGTGTGTGTGTGTGTGTGTGTGTGTGTGTGTGTGTGTGTGTGTGTGTGTTTTGATCTGTCAGGTCTGTTGTGGTTGTGCTTTTCCTCCGTGGAAAACGTTTGAAATTCCAAATTAGAAAAGGAGCATGATCACAAAACTCTGTTAAAGCCTAAATTAGCAAGTTTTCTGCAGTCATGAAAGTGAGAGGAAACAGGGGTAGGTAGCGGAAATGTTTTGAATACAAGAGTTGCAGAGAAGCACAGTGGAATACAGATTCTGTTCGAAAAGCTAGTTGAGTCAGCTCTGTTTGCAGACATGACTCGCAAGGAAGGGGTGGGGGGTGGGGAGGTGTGTGTGTGTGTGTGTGTGTGTGGTTGGGGGGGGGGGGGGGAGTCAAGACGATTGTGTGCGTGAGAGCTAAGCAGTAGTTAGAGTAAGTGAGCTGGTCTATCATACACCGACAGTGTCAGATCATTTAGCCAAGTGTGCAGACTGAACTCAACTGAGGCGTTACGGCACATGGATTGACGGCCTCCAGTCTTTAACAGGTGAACCAACAGAGCAAGACAGATGAACTGAACGAAACTGAGTGGAACCAGGTGTGACTGAGGAACGTTGAGTGAGCACTGATCAAAGGGGAGGAAACATGAGACGCCAGTGATTTGGTAATATGACCTGTTGGAGGACTGGAAGAAAACATATCCTTTTATATGAAAAAAATGCTACGGCACAAAAATACAGCGTGAAATCTAAATGTTACATCTAGTTTGCAAAGTGAGGCGACTGCAGGCGAAAATCTAAACAAATTTGAGATAAATGTCAGCGAATCGCCAAAAAAAAGTGGACAAACGAATAACAAGACAAAACACGATCCGTTCCGACCTCTTAGGTCTTCTCTAGGCAAGACACAAAACAATCAGTACAACGAAAATGCTCGTCCATTTTCATCGTCCTTATAGTTTTGTATCTTGCCTGAAGAGGACCTAGGAGGTCGAGACGTGTCGTGTTTTGTCTTGTGATTCGTTTGACTACGGTTGTTTTTTTCCGCTAACATTTATCTGAATGTCACATCAGTGTGTTTGTTGTAAACCTTGTGCACTATGAACTCCAACAAACATGCTTGATCAGCTACTCAAGCAAAGATGCTCTCCCTTTCTTTTCAGCATTGACAGCTGCTCAGACTTTGCTTAGACCTTGCCCACCACTTCAGACAAATTAAGCATAGCACCAGTAACTTTTGTATGAAAAAAAATAATGAATAAGGGACTTGTGTGTGTGTGTGTGTGTGTGTGTGTGTGTGTGTGTGTGAAGAATCATGTTTGCTTTTAGCAGGAAAAAAAAATGAAGGAACACAACTCTAAATCATCTGTGAATTGTACAAAATTTGGCTCACATTGCTCCCCTTTTTGACCAACAATACAATTGTCTGAGTCAGTGTTTTTTCAGCATGGGTTCGTAGTGTTTGCAGTTCGAAGGTAGTGTTATCTGTGGTGTATGTGTATGCTGTACAGACAGTTGTAATCACGGTGTACACTACAGGCACCACGGAAGTTTTCAAACCGTGAGCTGCTAAACGTCATGCTGTTTAGGGTAGCTGCTCTCTGATCCAGCTTTGAACCAACATTCAGTGGATTCGTCCTAGAGCTTTATTCAATCTTTGTACCAAGTTTTCTCCCCTCTCCCCCTCCTACCCCTGTCACATTGGGCAGATACGTTTTGTGTGAGCCAGTAATCACTCCATGATTTCTTTTCTGGACCATACTCCTAGTCGTTCATAGTACAATGGTGTTGAGGCAGGGCAGGGAGTAGTTTTGGCTCAGGTCTAGAGTCCCCCCACTTCTACCTCTACCTATCTTATCTCTAAAACACTGGTGCACTGATCAATAGAGTTTGTCGGTTGGGAGTTTTTTTTTCGAATTTTGAAGGGGGGGGGGGGGGGGGAGGGGGGGGGGGGGGGATATGTTTTGGTTAATACATTATTTTCATTTTAGGACATTTTGAGAATTTTGAAAGAGGGGAGATACTTTAGAACGAAGTGAAAGGTCGCTGTCTTGACTTACCTTGGGTGGGGGAGGGGAGGGGGTGGAGTGCAGAGTTTGGGACACCTGCTCTCTCTCACCCACAGGGAGGAGGGGGGCGGAGGTTCTCGGGAAGGGAATGATCACAGCACCATACGCCGGGTTACAGGTGTAGCTCTCAGTTGTCAGATCCCAGGTCATAGTCACAGATGTCACATTCAAGGTGGCAGCTGAATGTTTGTTTTTTTAACGTGATCGGTGGTCGGGCATGGTGCTTGTAGGCGCGCATCAACAGCATGTTTGGCAGATATTTGAGGGCTTGAATTGTTATCCCTAAAGACTGGCAGTTTCAGAATACTTGAATTTGTTTGACTTATTTGGCGAGGTGACTGGCTAGATAATGTGTAAAATGTATCGTGTAAGAATCAAGGAAGATGCGCATTCGTACAGAGCAGAAACTGGGTGGCTTGTAAAAAAAAAAAAAAAAAAAAAAGGATCGGTCAAAAGGTGAATGAGTGAGTTCTTTAATTTAGAATCTGTTCACACTTGGTGATATTAGACTTTAAACAGGGGAGCAAGGAGAAGGGAACCGTTTATAAAAATCTTTCAATTTGATTGCTTGGAAAGCACTTTTGCTGTTTGCACAACAAAGTGCTCATGTGGAGACTGTTACCAGTGGTGGTTGTCAACTGTAAGGAAAAACTGTTAAGTGACTGAAGTGAGTGAACGGGTCTGTTTATTTATTCATGCGTGCATTTATATGCACTTGTTTTTTCATTTATATTTCAATTAAATGTTGATGAATCACTAAGGCTAACAGTTTTTTTTCTCTCTATTTCTTGCGAGACAGCCGTGCATCATCTTCAGCATGTATTTACAGGCTGATCGCACTGTAGAAACCAATCGTTATTCCTTCTTTTTTCTTCTTCCGTTTATCAATCGACCACCATCAACCATTCTCCAGCTTCTTCTTTCAATCGTCACATTGTAATAGTTTATCTTTTGATTCAACACACCACTCCTGAAATAAAACTGTTTTGAAAACAATGATTAGTATGCTGAATATAAGCTCTAGCACTCAGGTTGGATAATCTTTGACAAAGATTCAACCTTTCGTCGTTATTTTAGGTCTGTTTCATTCTTGTTTTTTCGACAATTCGAACTTCTCCTAGAGTTTAACACCGTCTTCATCAGGTTCACTACAACACGACGACTATATGTTTTTACCAGTTCGGAAAACCTGGTGACATTAATGTGAAATTCGCACGTACAGAGCTGCTTCTGGTGCTCTGTAGACTACATTCAATGAAATCAAGCATATATCATACAGCTGCATTTTTGTTGTTGTTAAATGATGTGTGTCCGCACGTGTGTGTAAATTATAAACTAACCTCAGAACATCAAATACAGTAGCTATTACTTTTTTCTTTCTTTTCATACGTGTGTGCCTCTGTGACTTTAAGTTATGGCCTTGAAGATAGCGGATGAACAACAATAAAGGTTCGTATGGAGCACTACCTGGCAGCACAACGGGAAACAACTCTGTGGGAATTTGATCACGGGCCTCCAAACCTTCCCTGCTGTTGAACCACAGGATGTGACGGAATGGCGGGACGGCCAAGGACGAACATGACGTATGTCAAAGATTTTATTCATGTTTTGTGTTTCTCTCTTCTTTCTAATACTATGCTGTATTAAAAGAAAACAATTGCTGCTAGCAGACAAAGCTTCATCACACTGAATCTGTCGTGAGTAGGATCCGTTACCTTTAAGTTTTTCTCTTCTCCTTTTTTTTTCTGTTGTTGCCTCTGTATCTGTCTCTTC
This sequence comes from Conus betulinus, assembly GCA_016801955.1. Lineage (NCBI taxonomy): Eukaryota > Metazoa > Mollusca > Gastropoda > Neogastropoda > Conidae > Conus > Conus betulinus. The sequence goes on along the minus strand of JADBJO010003333.1, from coordinate 237,228 downwards.
CGACTCTGGATGGTCTTCACAATACCGCGCTATGAACAGGATCTTTATTCCACACTGACTTCCATTTTCACCCACACTCTTCCACCAAGTCCGCTCCACTTTTGACTTTCTTGACAGGATTACCACCCCGTGCCAGTCCATGTTTTTCTTTGGGTAAAATCATCTATTCATTCTCTGACATACTGTAAAATATTATCCCATATTGATTTCATGTACCCTTAGTTTCAAAACGACAAAGTAACTGAAGGCGGAAACTATTAGGAAGAGAGGGGGTTAGTTACCGCTAATGACATAGACAGACATAGGCAGACATAGGCAGACAGTGTTTTTACCCTGTGCTTCATCTGCCTACGTCCTTGGCGGTAACTAACCTCTTCTTTCTCTAAATTATGTAGCCTTGATCTTCTTGCCCAGACGTTGCAGCACGCGCTGTGTCCGGACTTGTTTACGTCGTTCTGAAGCTACGTTCGTCACGTGCAGGACAGGATTGAGCGCCATGTTGACGGGCAGGGTGAAGGCTGTGACAGCAGAGCGGATTTCTTCAGACAAAAATTGCTGTGTGGGCAGCAACAAGACGAGAATAGTCACCAGGAACCAGCCACAGGCGTCAATCACTGTGACATTGACACTGCGACGAGCTAACTTCAGCTGTTGAAATCTTCGGGAGTCTGTAACGAACACGACAGGGTTGGCCCGAACAGTGAAGAAGATGTAAAGCTGACCTACTGTCGTCACGGCCATAAGTCCTGTGTTCAACATGATCAGCACCAATGATGCGTGGTGATGAGTGCCTGGGTTGTAAGTCAAGGGAAGAGGGATACACATACTGCTTTGATGGTGCAGGGTCCAGGTGGAAATGTGTAGTGTGACGGACAGAAGCAGACCTGTCCCCCAACACAGAACACTGGAAGCCATCACCTGCCTTCTGCCCCATTTCTCCTTGTCTGGCCTGGACAGGTGAACACAGTGATCAACTGTCAGACACACCAGGACCAAGGCGGACACCTGGACAGAGAACAGGTAGAGAAAGTTTAACAGGGAGCACCACTGGCTGTTCCTCCACCACCTGTCTACCCACAGGTATTTACCCAGGAATAACTGGTCGGCCACACACACAAACCCAACAGGTGCACACCCATCACCAGGTTAGACACCGACAACTGTGACACAAAGACAATGCTGCTGTGTTTATTCCCACTCCTGTCCATGTTTGCCTCACGCAGGTGGATGAAGAGAGTTGAAACGTTGCCCAGAATGGCCAAAACAGCTAGGATGGCCGTGACAGCACGCAGAGCGGTTGATCCCAACAGATCGTTGCAGGAGGAGAAGAGAGACGAAGGGGAGTGACAGTGCTTGACGTCGAAGCCTGCAGGCAAGTTCTGAGCACAGCACAACGTGGGGCGGTTTGTGAGCACAGTGTGCAGCAGCCTGGGGAGGTTGGAGAGAGCCAGTGACGGGGCATGTGATGAAGGTGACAGCCTGTCACATCCAGGGTCTGCAGTTGGGGTGTGGGCAGACTACCGGTCACCTGCTGCACACCGCTGTTTGAAAGGTTGAGGACAGTCAGTGAGGGAAAGGCCTCAAAGGTCTTGGCAGATAGGTGAGGGATGGGAACCTGAGACAGGTGCAGAATTCGCAGGCTGAAGAAGGCGTGTGACTCTGAGGACCTGTGTTGCCTTCAAATATTCTGGTCAGCGGGTTATCTGTCAGCAATAAGATCTTGAGTTTACTCACCTGTTTCAGCTGGTTTATTGTCATCGTATGGATGCTGTTGTAACTGACGTCCACAATGAGCAAGTTAGACAGTGAAGGAAGATTCAGCAGGACAAGACCACATCGTTGCAGTGCCAGAAACACCAGCATGGTGTTGATCCACAGACGTTCTGGCCTCAGTCCGCTTCTGCTGGCATCCAGATAACGTACGTCTGGAAAGGTTTCAATGCTGACCTCCACCCAGCACTGAAAAGACAGACCTTGGCACGTGCAGTTCGTAGGACATAAGTGATGGCAGAATCGTTCATCTTCCTGCTGCTCACAGTGTATGAACCCATCACACACGTGGTCAGGATGAAGACAGACAGGGGAATTCCTGCACTGGTAGAACCCTGGACATGTGAACTGCTCACATGCTGCCTCGTCCTCATGACCCTGGCAGTCATCAACGCCGTTGCAGAGGACAAAGACAGGGAGACAGTAACCACCGCCAGGGCACTGGAAGTGGGTCTGTGGACACAGTGTGACGTCACTCCTGTGGCCATCATCAGTCGAAGATGGCAATGGTGTGACGTAAGGTCTGCCATACATTGTTTTCACAAAGTTCACCACAGCGGGGGCTGGACAGGCACGAACTGTAAATCGTCATCAGTGCCTGGTGAATCCAGTGCTTTCTCAAACATGTGCCGCATCTTATAGCTACAGGCTTCTTCATCACTGGAATCCAGACAGTCTCGTTCTATGTCACACCATTGTGATAATAAATAGCACTAGTAAAAAGGACACACACACACACACACACACACACACACACACACACACACACACACACACACACACATATATATATATATATATATATATATATATATATATATATATATATATATATATATATATATTTCAATCACAACCCACTTTGAACAATTACATTCTCTGAACATGCTCTACGTATTTTGTTTTATCACATTGGAAATATCTTAAAAAAAAAAAAAAAAACCCACTTTGCTTACTCTTCACTTGCCAGATTTCTGCTTTGTGTGGATCATTAATAACACTTTCAAGCTGTCATACATCTTAGCAAATAGTACGTTGATAAAACCGTCCCAAAACAATGAAAACAAAAATCAACAACAGCTGTTCATCACACTCATTAATTGGGTTTTGAATGCTTAAGAGCTTCCATACTGTTTCATGTTTCTGTTATAGCTGGTGCACAAAACAAAAACTGTTACAGGGTTAGCTGTGTTTGTAGTGTTTTGAATTCACGCCTAATTTCAATACAACCACCTTACCACGTTGAAATGTGTTGTTCCGTTCCCGTTCCGGTGTTTTATTTTACGTCTTTTCATCCGGCAGATGATATTAGATGTGAAAAAAAACACACACCGCTTAAGTCATTTCAACACCTACATCTGCATATACTTATGAAAAATAAAACAGCGTATCAGTTAAGGACCCTCATAATAGTCTTGGTACATCAGAACTGGCTAAAGTGGCGGCAAACTCAATTATGCCTGAGTCAGACGGAACTTGACTCTCGTTTTCATATTTGTCAAGACTGATACCTTTCGCCTTAAACATTTTAGTTAAACTGGACAATCTCATAAAAGGTGATGCACAGAGATGAATATTCCACAGACACACACAACTTCAGGAGAAAATTTGGTCTTCCATGTGTTCAGCCTTCATTTTGTGATAATCTTAGCCAGGTGGCGTGAGCAGCTAGGACGTGTGTAGCATTTTTCACAGAAAAAAAGGTTTTGTAAACGTAGTGTTCCAGGTTGAATAGTATTTCACACATGGAAGGATGTAATGGCAAATTTAGCACACATTCTGAACAGTTTTGTGCACCAAGTTTAGCTCGATTATCTGCTATTTCATTCCCTCTGAGACCACAATGAGAAGGAACCCAACAGCAGTCTACGATTATACCCTGAGAATAATACAGTGTACCAAGTACCTTATTCCCTATAGTAAATCTTTTCTGGCCTTAGAATCCTAAGTTTCCAGTGATTGCAAAACAGACTCGGAATCAACACAAAACAGCACAATAAAAAAGGATATTGGAGTACTATGTATACAAAATAAAGCCATCAGTATAGCATTAAGTTTCTGTAGTGAGTGAATGTTGAAACTCCCTTTCCGAGATGAATAACTTGGAATAACGAAACCAGAACCGCTATCAGCTGTGTCCATAACTGAACCCTCAGTATAGATTTTAAGGTGATTTAGGATAATAATTTTCAAGGTATTCTTTCACATCGTTCACTAGAATGCTGATATTTTCTTTTTCCTTTGAGACTGTATACTCATAACCAAAATTTCCACTCAAGTGTTTCCAAGGAGGCATCATTGGAACTGTGGGGAACTCTGGAATCGATGTCAAATCTACATTACACTTAGACATAAGTCCAGTGGTATAATTCATTATTGGCTGAATATATGAGATGTTCTTGGCTGTGCTTGGAAAATCTTTATTCGAATTAAAAAAAAAATCATCAGTAACCGATTTTTTGTTTGTTTCTTTGTTTGCTTTTTCTTTTTGTTTTTTGTTTTTGTTTGTTTTGTTTTAACTGACAGGCTTCGAATCAGATATTTGGCTACTTCTAGACATCTTTGCTCCGATAAAGGTAAATATTGGCTGCGTTGTAGCTCTTATATGTATTGTGTGTACAGGAACTCCTAAACCTAATTTGATAGCTTCACTGTCAATACTTTGTAACTTTTTAAAAAGATACTTTGGCGCTGAAAAGTAAACTTCTTGTCCATACTTTAACTTGGAGCAGACAAGTGCCAAAGAAAGATGCAAAAGGGTTTTAGTATTTTGACCCCAATGTCGGCAATTAACGATTTTAAGAAAATTTAATCTAGTTCTAGCTTTAGATAACAATTTTTCTATATGCATTTTCCAGCTTAGTTTTGGCGTTAAAAGAACTCCCCCAAAATTGACTGATTTCTGATATTGCAACAAAGTGCCATCTATATTCAAGGATGGGAGTACAGGCAGATTTTCTCCACTGTTAAACAACACTAATTTATTTGGTTTATTTCTATGCAGACTTCATTTTTACCTCATTGCAAGCCAACAGACATTACAAGCTTCATTTAATGATTTATTGATGGCACAGTTATGTTCATACGTTGCAAATCATTCTGGAAGTGTGTGTGCTGTATTACGTCTATAAGGAGTAGAAAGGGTTTTTTTTTTTAAATATGACAAAGAAAATCGTTAATGAAAGGCACTAAATGTAAACCTGGCTTTCTGATACGCTTGATGTTGTGCATATAGTTCATAATAATAGTACTGTGATCCCTTTAGTTTCAACTGGAAGGCATACTACGCATACCCTCATTTTCTTCAGGAAACTGACAAGAGCAGAAAAAAAATGGTAGCTATCAAAATTCGGTTGTCACTCAAATAATGATTTAAAGGCTAGTCGAATTGGCTTTTGTTGAGCTTTTTAAATTGAAAACAAAAGTGCTAACTACATAGATTTCTTTTGGTTGTTAACAAGCATATTTAGTACTCAACTAAAGAAAAGCAGTTTAATAGTGTTGGCTTTATGTCCTCAAGACAATGAAACTCGGTTAAGACTGTTTCACAGTGATTCCCTATGAATAAAACAAAGATGAGTGGGCGTAAAACGAAAATTCAGTTTACATTTTGGAAACTGGCATGAATAGTCATACACATTACTTTAACCTGTGTGTTAATAGTGTTGGATTTGCATCTTGTGTATAACAACTCAGTTGAGATTAACATTCCAATTGATTCTGTGCTGAATAAAATACAAACTAGTACACAGAGACGAAAATGTAATGGATTTTGGAAATTGGCAAGATGTATACACACATACTACTATGACCTGATACAGACGTCAGTTGTTGTGTAATGCGATGAAGAAAAGAGCTTGCTCTAAATGTCAACCAAGTAAACCTAGAAGTCATCTTGATGGAAAGAAATCAAAACAGTTATCAGACGAAAAAAGTAAGTGTGTCAATTTGAAAACAGAAATTAATGTTACCAGCGTTTCGTTCAAAACTGGGAACTTTTTATTTCTTTTTTTCCCCAAAAAATGCATGTTTCTACAGATGTTGCAGCATTTGTCAAACAAAGCAAGCTGTGAGGTTTTCTCCAAATATATAAACGGCAAAACTGACAGATACAGCCATATGTCCCACCTGTCCCTTTGTTGGCACATTGCTTGTGAGTGTATACTGGACATGGCCGGTACGTACAGAACTCCTCATCACCACGGTCATAACAGTCTTCGTGACCATCGCACACCAGCGTGAAGGGCACGCGCTGTGTTTGGCCAGCTCACAAAGAAAATATAACGGGGAGGACTGTGTGCCTGCCTCGCACCAAGAGGACGTGGGAGAACTCCATGTAACATCTGTGACGTCTTTGCTGACCCAGCAATGGCTGTCCACATCGCAGGCTAAAAAGGTCAAGGTCCAGTGCTGGCCAGGGCAGCGAGTGAAAGGCAGGGGACTGGGGGTCTGGAAATCTGTGGAGTTCCCCAAGTCTGGAAGCATCGTTTGCAGAGAATCCCTGTGAGGGACTTCGGACTGTTGAGGGTTCGTTTTTTGATGGAGAATCCAGTTCACACACATAGTGTCTGTAGTGTTTTTTATAACATTCTGCGACGACAACAAGTTTCATCAAAAGCGCTAATGGTACCACAGAGGGGGAAAAGGGCACTGTGTAAGAAAAACAAAATTTAAGAAATGTACATTTGGTCCTTTTTTTTTGAGGTCAATTAAGCAACAGTTTCATTCAAACTGATTTAAAAAATGACATGCGTCAAGGTATCCAACAGAAAGATCGAAGGCACTTGAATTAAAGTCACGCTTGAAAGAGAACTGAAGATTAATTTATTGAAATAAAGTTTGATGACTGATTAAGTTTAGAAATGGGTGAACACTGGAAATAAAGATGCTGAATAAATAAATGAAGAAATGAAGATCTGTGTAGAACTGCATAAAACAGCGACGCAGATACTTTAACTAAATCATGATGCTAAAGAAACAAACCGGAATACTGAACAAGATTGAATAAAACAACGTCGGCACTTCCTAAAACACTGGCGCAGTCATCCAAATCCTCTGATAAAAGCAACCGCCTGATGACTTTTTTTCCCAGGAATTATGAAAGACTTATTGATGTAAAACTTAGAATCGAGTCACTTGGAACAGAAAAATATCTAAAGTAGAACAAGAGATGGTAATATAAAGTATAGGCAAGTTCAAAACAGGTGTGAAAATGCATTTAGATAAAGTAAATACTAAAATACTCATTTCAAAATCTGACATCCCCCTACCTAAGAATATACAATAATGTGTGTGTTCTCAATGATTTCTGCAACCAGCATGCAACAGTCGATCACTGGGCAAGCATCAGCTCATGAAGTCTGCACCAACATTGAGAGAGCCTTTGATTGCTTCCACTCGGAACCACTATTGATGTAGCAATGAGCCTATCTCATGACACAACAGTTCTCAAGTTAGGCTTTGTACAGGAAGGCCAGTGGACTGTGATCAGTTTGTAACGTGAACTGCACGCCGTACAAACAAGGCAAACACTTCTGAATAGCCCATACTAGAGCTCGGCATTCCCGTTCTATGACAGCATAGCGTCTCCCTGTTTGTTTCAGCTTTCTGCTGATGTATTCTACAGGAAAGAGTGTCTTTGTACGTTTTTGTAGGAGCACAGCGCCGATTCTTCAGTCAGAAGCATGTGTATGTAGACCAAACAGCCGATTGACGTCAGCCGAGTGCAAAACGGATGCACTGAAGATGGCTTGTTTCAGCTGCATGGAGGTGGCATCCATAGAGGAGGTCTAGTTAAGACATGAAGGAGTCCCCTTCTTTAAGGCATCAGTGAGTGATGCTGTAATTGTTTCTTAGTTGGGAATGATCCTCTGGTAATATCTGACCAGCATGAGAAAGAGATTTTGTTTGTTTGTTTGTTTCTTTCTTGGTTTTCTGGCTTTTAAGATTTTTTTTCACGTTTCTTGGCTTGGTGTGAAAAAAATCCCTTATCAAAAAAGATGACCCAGGAACTCAAGTAGCCAAACTGGCATTTCTCAGGTTTAGCTGTCAGGTTGCGTTTGTTTTTTGTGTCAGTCTAGTGAACAACTGCCTGAGAGTGTTTATGTGGGGTGTCCCCACTCATTGATGCCAATGATGATACCATCCATGAAGTGGTGAATGTCAGTTAGACCAGCTAGTAGCTTGGTCATCATTTTGGAGAAGGTTGCATCAGAATTCACCATTTTAAATGGCATGACTTTCCATTGCCATAGGCTGCTATGTGTGATGAAAGCTGTTTTATGTCCACTTTTGGAAAATGCATCTGCCAGAATGCTTTTCGGAGGTCTATATACATGACAGGTACTCGGCACAATGGAGCTGTATGAATAAATGTCCTTGGTCAGGGAGAGGTTCTGAACAGAGGTGATACGTATGCTGATGATTTGGAAGGCTTGATGATACCTAGACTGATCATCTTCTGGATTTTGGCGTCGATTATTTGCCACATGGCATAGCATGTGTGTGTAACAGCGACTACGGAGAGTTGAAATCACTACACCCGGCTGTCTTTTTCCATCCTGCGCGAAGCACTTAGCCACAGGGCCAAGCAGCCTATGTCTGGTACTGACCGTGACCAAATTATGCCGTCCCATGCTTGTTACGTAGCAGGTTTCTTCTTTGTGAAGTATGAGTCAACGGTGCATGACTGATTGTGTGTGTCTACATACCTCTGGACATGTCCCAACTGAAAACATATCGTTTAATTTCGGGTTCCTGAGGATGATGATGTGAATTCATATGTAGATGTGTTTGTTTATTGTAATCAGACTCGTTTAAGTGTGGTGTTGTGTATTGAGTTAAATGATTCATCAGTTTCCTACAATGGCGTCACTGCTTTCGGAACACTCGTTCACTGCGCACTTTGAATGAGTACATTCTGTGTCTCGAGAGTGTGGAGAACATGTGTTAAGACAGGAAAAAAGATAAGCGCATTAGTGCAAGACTGTGCAAAAACTATGCCAGTTAGCTATCACATCGCTACAATTTAGACACTTTGAATGATGAAGAAGGCAAGCTTACACACAAAAAAAACATGGGGTTAAAAACACGCTAACAAGCTTTCCAGCTTCAAAAACTACGATTGACCACGCTTCACATGATATTAAAAAAAAAGGTCACAAAACTGGACAACTTTCAAACTGGAGCTGTTTTTCAGTCAGTTCAAAGCGTGCAATCACTTCAAATCACAAGCCAAAAGGAGTCGTCCCCTGAAAGCAAAAGTAGGGGACGTAAAAAAAATCTGCACAACGAAATTTAGATCAGGCAGAGTTGCCAGTTGATGAGAGGGTGTCAACATCATTTTGTTAGTCGACGTCAACTCCTGTTAAAAAAAAAAAAAGAAAAAAAAGTGCGCACAAACATCACCTGTCACACCTAAAATGCCACAAATCACTGATATAGCTGTACTGCCTTTCCAACATCCAAAGAACAAATGATCAATTTAGACTCAGATGATGTGGTTATTGAGAGACCATTTACTGATGATGAAGAACAATTAATTACTGACACATTTGGTACGCAGGAAACTGCGACAGTGAATTGGCCATTTAACAGTTAGGTGCAAGACAAGAGGTTAGCCAAATTTGTTCAAAAGGATGAGACCCCTGCAAATTATCTGCTTTGGCATCATCTCCGAAAGAAAATATCTCACATGATACAGAAGATTGGAATGAATATTTCAGGAAGCAGTAGAGAGGATGTGATCAAACAACATGGTTCAGAAATCAAAAGAACAGCTCGATCCCACAAACAAAACATTCTCGACGCTGCTGTATGTGGCCCTGTGAGTTTTTTTTTGTTTGTTTGTTTTTTTGTTTTTTTTTTTTTTTAAGCAGGGGTCTGCACTTAGAACTAGTCTGGGGTTAAGCTGGACAAAGCACAGACAGCAAAACAGATTTATATGAAGTATAGGCGTA
>JADBJO010003333.1:217500-222500 GCA_016801955.1 Conus betulinus | reverse complement strand
AGAAGAGCTAATGATCCATCATTTGTTATGTTAAAACAAGGTGACAATGACAGTCCACTCAGTCACCTTAGAAGAGCTAATGATCCATCATTTGTTACCCTAAAAAACAAGGTGACAATGACAGTCCACTCAGTCACCTTAGAGAGCTAATGATCCATCATTGTTTATGTTAAAACAAGGTGACAATGACAGTCCACTCAGTCACCTTAGAAGAGCTAATGATCCATCATTTGTTATGCCAGGCATTCGAAAGTATGAAGAAGTGAATGATAATATCCCGCTTGCAACACCCAAACAGGGTTTGTCATTTGAATGTACTGAGTCGGAGGCTTTGTCAGACCATCTCAGTGACGGCGATGAGTATGTTCCGTCGAAGGCAGAAATGAGAGATCTGGAATGTTGTTCATCGTCCGAGGTAAATTATGCTGAGGACGATGATATTGTTCATTGCAATCCCATATATAGTAGAGAAATATCCACAACAGGAAATCATGCAGCTAGTGAAAACCAACCAGAGGTGGTAGAGCCAGATCATAAGAGAACTGAAAACAAACAAGTTGCAGTGTCTGGAACGATCTGTTAAATGATAGTGTCACAAACTTTGACTGGATCAGCAACTGCAGGACATTCCCACTACACAGTCCAAGTCCGAGTCCTTTCTCCACTCAGGATAAGCCGAGGCAGACCAGAAAAAGAGTCCGAAATGAAGATGTCTGGAAAATCAATGAAAGAAAGCATTTAAGAAACAGTGGACAGCCATATATGTCTCGAGGACAGGAAAACCCCAATAAAAAAGAGAGTTGGAATCAGGGCGCGGGGATTGGGTTAGAAATAAGTGCAAAGCAAAAAAGATCAGATGATGAAATGGCCCAGGTTTTTGACAGTTTCTGGAAACCGGGTTGTCTTGCACAGCAGAGGCAGTACTTGTGTAGTGCCGTCCAGAAAATCGAGAAAACAAAGCCAAATCCAAGGAGACGTTCCACATATGAATACTTTCAGCACATTCATAGGAAGACAGTGAAAGTTTGTAAGAAGATGTTTCTTGATATTCTGGATATCTCTGACACAGTTGTTGCCACATCACTCAACACAGACTGTCTAGGTACCTGTGATGCTGAAAAGAGAGGAAAGCAAAGCCAAAGGGGCAACTCTAAGGACACTGAGAAGTAAGAGAGATCAGATGGCACATCAACAGCTTTCCTAGGGTGGGAAGTCACTATGCAAGAAAAGATTCTACAAGAGAATATTTGGAAAGTTCCCTCAGTCTGCAAAAGATGCATGATCTGTACGCTGAAAAGCGGCAAAAGGAAGGTTGCAAAGCCCCAGTTAGTGAAGCCACGTACAGGAATGGTGTTTAATCGTGAATTCAACATCAGCTTCCACAAACGGATGAAAGGCCAATGTGAGCTTTGTGCTGCCTATGTGAATAGATGTTTCACACAGGCAGAGGATGAAGAATACAAAAAGCACATTCATATGAAAGAAGAAAGCAGACAGTTGAAAAATGAAGTAAAAGCAAGTTTAAACGAAAATCGAAGTCTTGCTGCTGCAGTGTTTGACCTTGAAGAAGTTTTGCCTGCCCCATCGGGTGTAGAGTCTTTATTACAAGAGAAAGCTGAACACGTACAACCTGACTGTACGAATACAGAAATGGACATTGACATTGTAATGTCTGGGCCGAGACTACAGCAGAAAGGGGGTCCAGTGAAATTGCTTCGTGTGTTTACAGTTACCTGGAACGCATCAGCAAAGAGGGTGTCAAGAAAGTTATTTTTTATTTTCTGACAGCTGTAGAGGACAAAATAGAAATAGAAACTTCCTTACAATGCTGTGGTATGCCCTAGGCAAATTTCCGTTTGAGGAAATAGAGCATATTTTCTTTGTAAGTGGTCATAGTCAGAACGGAGGTGATAGCATGCATTTCGTTATTGGAAAGAGTGGCAGACACACATATCGGTGTCCACTCCAATCCAGTGGGCACAGAACATGAGAACAGCCAAGCGACATGCAGCTCTGTACATCGTTGACGACCTGGTTCAATCGGAAGGTTTTCACTTTAAAAAGTGGCAGGGTTACTACAGAATTTTCAGTTGGACACCAACAGAGATCAGGTGGTTGAAGTTCATGCCGATACCAAAGCCCCTATGGCCTCTGATGATATACGACATCTGCACCAGCATAGTGGAGGCAATGGAATCCAAAATCAACAAGTTCACATGGAAATGGCTTGGTGTCCCACCCTGTCTGACTGACATAGCGCTGTACTGTCGCCAAGCAAAGCTGGAACTCCACTGAAATCCATCCTGGAGGAATACAGAGCAGGAAAGATCAGACTTCAAAGCATGCTGGAGGACTCAGGAGACAGGGTGGTAGAAGCAATCAAGCCCCAGCTGAAGACAGGCAGAAAATGGAAAGATTAAGAGGCGATGGATTCTGCAAGTCTCAAGATCGGAGAAATAACAGGACACACAGACAAGGCCTTGGGGTGACCAAAACTGAATGGTGGTCAAAGGCCAAAGGAAAAGGCAAAAGAGACAAGATGATTCAGGAGATGAGAAAAGAAGGAGACCAAAAGAAAAAAAAAGACTCCAATAGCAGTCCAGCAGAGCCATCAAGGGCAATGGACAACGTGGGAGAATGCACCCCAAAGAAGTCTCACTTGGAATGACATTGGGCACATGGCCCCTCTCCGGATCAGCTTCATTCTCAGATCCGCATATGATCTTCTGACCTCAAATGCAAACCTGGTGAAGTTTGGGAAAAACAGACGATCGTGCATGCCCCCTCTCTGTCATGAGAAACAAGCAGTGGAGGATGTCCTAAATTCATGTAAAGTAGTAGCCCTGGCTCAAGGAAGGTACACATGGAGGCACAACCAAGTGCCCGAAGAGATTGTGCAAGCAGTCTGGGCTAGTACCAACACCACAAAAGGGAAAATCAGGAATCCAAAAGCACTCGCAATATTCTTCACTGCAGGAGGCAGCAAATCATGGCCAAGAACAACAGTGCCACTCGGAACATGCAGGCAGAGTCTGCTGGATGGGGCAGATGACTGAGAGTGCACTGCAGACCTCCCAGAATGGAAGAGTCACTCTCAGAGATCATCAGCATGAGTGGCATGAGAACAGACATAGTAGTCCACTCTCAGTCAACCAAGCAGCTGATCATGATCGAGGTCACGGTGCCATATGAGAACAGAATGGAGATAGCTCAAATCTACAAGACTGAAAAGTATGCTGATCTGGCAAACAGCCTGAGGAGACAAGGCTATCAAGTCAAAGTCCTCACTGCAGAAACTGGAGCTAGTGGGGTGTAGGAACGTCTGCATACAGCCTCATGAAACAGCTCTCAGTTGCAGGTGGAGGGAAAAAAAAAAAAGAGCCCTGAAAGCAATGGCAAAAAGCAGCAGAGAGGTGTTCAACCTAGATCTGGACGAGGAGGAACAAAAGTAAACTTTGTGAGGCTTAACTTTCCTACAAATATCAGGTGTGCCAGTGGCTCAGTTTGTTAGAGTGCGAGTCATTAAGTGGAAGATAAGCATGTCCAGAGGGTCATGGGTTCGATTCCCAGCCATGGCTTGTCCCAAGACGGGAAAAAAAGGGGGGGGCAGCAGAGGAACATCCGGAGTCATGAACCGGGTGTGGCCCAAACCCTTCACTTTAACAAGCTCAGGTTCATGCTTTCTTCGCTGTTCTTCTTCTCATCGCTGCCGATGAGCTTCACTTAAATCGTACTGACGTTGACGTTCAGCTTCTCATAAATCGTGATGACGCTGACGTTCAGCTTCACGTAAATCGTGCTGACGCTGCCGACGAGCTTCACGTAAATCCTGCTGACGCTGACGTTCGGCTTCACGTAATCGTGCTGGCGCTGACGTTCAGCTTCACGTAATCGTGCTGACGCTGCCATTTGAGCTTCACGTAAATCGTAATGACGCTGACGTTCAGCTCACGTAAATCGTGCTGACGCTGACGTTCAGCTTCACATAATAGTCATGCTGACGCTTGACGTAAATCGTGCTGCCGCTGACATTCAGCTTCACTATCCTGCACTGGGTCACTGCCATTTGAATATACCGTACCGTAGTTCATTGAATATACCGTATCGTAGTTAATTGAATATACCGTACCGTATCGTTGTTGTCTCTTAGCGCAGAGCAAGGAAGTATGGAGAGTCCGGATAGACCAGTTGGATGCTTTGGACAAGAAAAATGGGCTAAAAAAAATCAACCACTCTAGTGGAATTGGTACATACGTACAGACACACATACGCACATGCATACATACATGCATATATACATACAGACACACATAATACATATATACTGACAGACAGACAGACAGACATGCATACATACATACATACATACATACTGACTACTGACTGACTGACTGACTGACTGACTGACTGACTGACCGACCGACCGACCGACCGACTGACTGACTGACTGACTGACTGAAAATTATTTATTGTCAGATTAACTCATGATTGTACTGACCATACATACATACATACATACATACATACATACATACATACATACATACATACATACATACATACATACATACATACATGCATACATACATACATACATATACATACATACATACATACATACATACATACATACATACATATACATATCAATTACTTTAATGCATCAACTTGTCAAATCAACAACAATGCACAGTAGTCCAGATTGCAGGCGCATCGACAAACGTTATCTTTCACATGCTCTCTCTCTCTCTCTCTCTCTCTCTCTCTCTCTCTCTCTCTCTCTCTCTCTCTCTCTCCTCCACGTCCTTTCTTTCTCTCTGGGCTGGCTCCAATTCTTTGTCTGTCAGTGCTTTAGTCAGCTGATACTATTAAAAGCACAGTTTGAAAGTCAACATCTGTCAGTTTCAATGCTGGTTCAAGAGGCGATTCCGCCTTGACCAAACACGCCTAGACCCAATCATGACAGACATGCTCAAGTATTTTTGCGAGTTGTTTACATT
>JADBJO010003333.1:205000-212500 GCA_016801955.1 Conus betulinus | reverse complement strand
ACATATACGTTTGCAGGCCAGTACATCTCCTGGCACTCTTCAGACGTCAAAAGCCTGCCTGGTATAAGCATGAGTACTGCCATGGTTTCCTTTTGAACACCTTTCTTCAGGGTGCACCACCCGAGGCAGACAGAACATTTCTAAATGGGCAGGCTTCCCAACAGTTCGTCCTCACTTTCTGATATCATCAGGCGATTCAGATCTACATGTCAAGGGTTTCGCATTTACATACTAATTTAAATATGGTTTTCAAATGACGTATTTATTTTAATCTTTGCCAAGTCATTAATGTAATTATGGAGGAATTGTCAGCCTGCACTTGACCCCCCCCCCCCCCCCCACCCAATACTGAATTGTTTAATACATATTATTGTTTAGTCAATCAGTGGGGTAGGGGCGTTTGTTAGAAGAAGCAAATAAAGGTGTTTTCTGCACAATGCGTAGCTGCTGTCAGCACTTACGTGACCGACAACGCCTGGGTTATTAAACAGTAGAGTTGACTACTCTGACTTTTGACACACCTTTTAAACTCACTTTTATCCATAAATGCTTCTTCAAGCACAGGTTCAAATATTATCCCCTATACTTTACAATTTACGTAACGATTTTGTGCTTTTCAGCCAAACATCTCCTTGCCACATGTTCTTTTCGAGCTACTTTCCTACCCTCCGCTGCTGCTTTGGGGTGCTGTTGGAATCCTTTTGACCCCTTGGTGGTGAGGATACCACAGAATTGTAGACTGTGTTATATCTCCATTTGATGCTAATGGAGCGCAGACACAATCAGCCGCGCCTCCCTGACGAGTCTGATCAAGTGGACGAAAGGCCTCGGAGAGGTAAGATGAATTGTTGTCATTAAGATGACTTGTAATAGTCCTCATGTGCTGCTAGTGAAGAACGTTACATTTATATTTCCATTTTTTTTTTATTCTCATGTTCATTCTTCCCCAGTTCTCTGAGTGCACAACCATCCACCGCAGAACTCTGGCGAGGTAACATCATGAGAAGAAGAAAATAAAAGAACATTTGTGTCACCTAGCAACGCTTGTAAAACTACCAGTTGGAATAAACTGTTCATCGGTGATTTAAATGTGGCGTCACATTTGTCTTCAAAACGCTTCCAAAGAATGTTATTGCATTTAATTGAATGAGCTCAGAGATAGATAGATAGATAGATAGATAGATAGATAGATAGATAGATAGATAGATAGATAGATAGATAGATATATACTCTCTAGATTTGTACTATTTGATGTTAAGTTGGCATTCCAGTTTGACTGACAGTAATTAAGTTTGACAGCTTAAACAGTTGTACTGAATTTTCTCAAACCTAAATCACGCGCGTCACTCTATGTTATAGAGCATAATTCCGTCTTGTGACAAGCGTGTGATGTGGTTTTGAGTTATGTCTGGTTAAAGTAAACTGAAAATCAGTTCCTGCCGCCCTGAGTACATTGACTTACATGGGATGAACACTGGTACTGAGAGAGGTCAGACCCACATAAAAATCAAAATGGCGGTTGCGAGTCCACATTATTTCCTTCAGAGCTTCCGTTTCCTCCTCAGACTTCAAGGACACCAGGTGACCTCCCAACAGTCTGCACTTCTCCCCAGCCTGAAAAAGTGGGCTGAGTTCCCAGGGAGGTTTGACCAACACGTAGCAGTGGCTATTCAGCTTGAACCCACCAGGGCCACAGCGTTGATACCCGCAGTGTTCCTCGTCTTGTCCATCAGAGCACTGCACTCTCAGGTTACAGGCCAGGTGAGGCTGGAAGTGTGGCCAGTGGGGCACTGAGCAGTTCCATTGACCATCCTTTAGTTTTTCTGGGGTGGACTGGGGCTATGACAGAACACACACACACACACACACACACACACACACACACACACACACACACACACACACACACACACACACACACGCACGCAGGCACAACACACACACACACACACACACACACACACACACACACACACACGCGCGCGCGCGCGCGCGCGCGCACGCACGCGCACGCGCAGAGAGAGCGAGAGAGAGAGAGAGAGAGAGAGAGAGAGAGAGAGAGAGAGAGAGAGAGAGAGAGAGTAGACTTCTGGTTCACTTTCCAAACTGTACCTCTTAATACAACTAAATAGCTTTTAACAGGATTTGAAATAAATTGAATACTGCAAAAGCTACCATGTATTGTATTGAAAAGTGTGTGTGTGTGTGTGTGTGTGTGTGTGTGT
The DNA here is from genome assembly GCA_016801955.1 of Conus betulinus. Classification (NCBI taxonomy): domain Eukaryota; kingdom Metazoa; phylum Mollusca; class Gastropoda; order Neogastropoda; family Conidae; genus Conus; species Conus betulinus. The sequence continues at coordinate 210,275 of JADBJO010003333.1, read as the reverse complement.
GTGTGTGTGTGTGTGTGTGTGTGTGTGTGTGTGTGTGTGTGTGTGTGTGTGTGTGTGTGTGTGTGTGTGAGTGAGTGAGTGATAGCTTGTGCACCAGGGAAAAACAAAACAAAACAGAATAACATGTTTGAAGTATAGGTAGACAACAAGTATCCATTCTCACTGATCCCGCTCAGGTCGGTTTAAATCCGTTGTTTTGATCTGCATTAGACCCGAGTCACTTGTTTATAATCATCAGGGCTACTGAAAGGAAATATCCTCGGTGAACATTAAATAAGCACACAGTTTCTTCAGTGGACCAAAACGCGTTAAATCACCAGGTGGCTGAGCGGCTGATGCAAGGCATGCCTTCAGACATATTTTCGACTTTTAAAAACAAGCCAGAGTATTCTGCACAAAAAAGGGGGTGAAAAGTTCTCATCGAATAACATCGTAGACGATCACAGAAGAAACAACAGCAGGTGCTTGTCCATTGAAGCATTCAAAACGGGCAGCTGAGATAGTCGTTCCTCGATCGCACCACTGAAGAATGAAACTCTCTTAGTGACTATGCAGCATACTGTGGGTCCGTCACCAGCTTCCGGACATAGTTACCCAAAGGCTGACCACCAATCACCTGAAGGCTACCTAAGTCCCCTTCCCCTCCCTCCCTCCCTCCCGCTCCCTACCTCCTGTCGCTGTTAAACCAGTCATCTGGGTACAGTGATGACCAGATGCAAAAGCTACCACTATGGATGTAGGTAAACTGATGATCTGACGAACAGACAGGCAGTCATTTTTAAGATTTGTACTGATCAAGCAGGCCTACCTGATGGAATGTGTAGAGAATGCGGAATCCAAGGGATATGCCATCTACCAAATTGGTGATTTCCACACAAGTGGTCTGCCTATTTCTGGCATGAAGCTGTGATAATAAAAATCCAATTCTTCTACATGCCAGTAGACGTCCGGTAAGGGACTGAGCTCACCATAGTTTACTCCCCACAGTAGGTACTTGCTGTAACAGGCAACCCGCCCATCGGTTCGGAGCATGGAGTACAGGATACTGAGCATGACTGACTGAGAACCTGGAACGCTCAGCCTGGCTTCGTGGTCATACTCACTTGTCTGGAGAATCATGGACTCAGGGTTGAATCCTAAAGACTGAACAAATCCTGTCAAACAAACAAGTCACTTTACTCACAAGCCAAAGACTTACCAAAAGCCACATGAACACCTCATTACTTGTGCACATGACTGAGCACATTCAAACATAGAATGTGTTAAATGTGTGTTGCAAAACCCTCACGGGACCTTTGAAAAGAAGAGGTTGAAGCGTGTCGTGTTTTGTCCTGTGTCATTTTCTTCGTCCTTGTGTCTGGCGGACGCACTGACAATTCTTATTAGAATTTGTAGGTTTGGAGTCTGCAAGTGATAGCCGTGACGATTTGTCACGGTCTATGCACTCTCTGAATACATAGAATTTCTGTGAAAGAAGTGATTTTATGTTAATCTGGATCCAATTTTTTAAGCTTGTTGTTTGCCTGCTTGTTGCTAGCTCTGTTTGCTCTGACAATGTCTTTCTCCATAACAGGGGGAATGGTTTGAGGCTGGGGTGGATGTAGGCTTATTTTCTGTTTGACAGTTTCGGTAAAAGTGCTGGAGGCTGTTGAAATTAAATTGAACTTGGGACTCCAGACCGTGAGAAATGAAGGATTCAGACCTCACTCCCTTCATGGCGTTTATGTGGAAGCAGTAAGCTTTTTAATTGTTTAAAATACCTAGAGTGGCTATGATCGCAGACACGAGCAAAGGTGTAAACGTTTTGCAATGACAATTCAAAGAAACTCAAAAGCTCCAGACAGCTGTTAAAAAGCCAACCGTTGCCTCCACAGTAGAGAGAGAGCGCTAAAATGATAAAGACATCATGCTTGGATTGGATCATCATTTCTAGTCCATAAACTAGATTAGTCATCCATACACACCAAAGAAATATCAGAAGGAAGCTATGTTGATAATGGCCAATTAAGAATAGCAAACGATGCCAGAGGTCACATCACATTATCAGACTTAGATCGTTCTGCAAAGATTTTGTGTCTGGACATATTTGACAGGAATATGCACTGGGGGACTAGTATGTTAAAGGACTAGTGGAGTTTTTCAGGAAGGAAGCAACCTCGAAACAGACTTCAAGTGTTCTATACGCAGATGGTCCAGGAATGCGAAGATAAAAAGCACATTCAGCACATTCAAGATCAACATCGGAGTTACGCATGTGTGAAAGGATGCAGATTCCATGAAGAGGAATACAGTTAGGGTTTCTTCGAATTTGATTTAAAATTCTTGACAGAATACAAATTGTAAACTATGGTTTCCATTCCAGTTTTATATGGGCAGTACAAAATTCCATTCAGTCTATGGTTTAAAAAAGCGAAGGTTCCATTGCTACGCACACAAGTTGAAACGGAGCATGGTGCAGAACTCTGCATATAACAAGAGTTTGAGCCCCTAGAAGTGAATAGGATCAAGCGTTTTAAAGTGATAAAGTCTTGAAGTGCATAGACGGCCATATATAGTCCAGTTTGAAATGAGCCAGGGGTATCTAGAGATGGAGCTGTGTTTCCTTTTCAGTAATGACTGTGTGAACTGTGACTCAAGGAATGTTTAGAGGTTTCTGTCCGGTCTTCAGATACTGGACATAACTCCAAAATATTAAAGGTTTTTTTTTTTTTTTTTTTTTTTTTTTTTTTTTTTTTTTTTTTAATCCCGGAAAATGAGCCTTGTTTGACGGGCTCTTCTGGATTAATTTCAGAATCTGCAAATGATTGTTGGAGGTTAGAAATGGAGATCCCTTTTGGTTTGTTTCGGTCAAAGCAAAACCATTACTCTGCCCCAGTGCTAGATCTTATCTATAAAAACCTTGAACAGCCGCCAAACGCATGCATGTGTAATTCGATTATTGCATAATTTACAAAACTATCTACAACCAGAGAAGAATCACAACATCGCTGGATTGGCTTATAATTATAATAAGTTACAGCTGAAGAAAACAGGAGACAGAATGTTTCCCCATGCAATCCCAAAGTGGTGCTCTTTGACGTTCGACAGACAAATGCCAGTACAGAGTATCCTTAGAAAAAAAAGCTTAGCTGAAAATCGACTTTTTCTTTTGATTTGTTTTCAGTTGTGTTCATAGCACAGTGACCATCACAAAACAAATGCTCCTGATTGGGCTGGAATCTGTAGCCTCCCTGCTCTCAGCCCTCACGTCTGACCACTGGTGAATCAGGTTGTTTCTTAGAGAAACGATCACCATGTCGCTTGGTAACTGAAATGAAATAAACTGGGGTTCTGTAACAACATTGTTGTATTCATATTGCTTTGCAGACAAAAAGGAGAATATTAAAGTGATAAAACTCATTGTGCGTTTTCTGAGCTAAAACTTAAAGCTTATTGTCAAATACATTAATGGTTTTGTGATTTAAAGCTATGTGGTCCTAACCTATGGAAACTAATTGTTTTTTTGTTGTTGTAACATGTTTTTTTAAACTAATGGGCATGCATTTCAGAGTGCATAAGATATAAGCTAAACGTCTTGTTTGTTCCTAACCTATGGAAACTAAATGTTTTGGAACATGTGTTTTTAAAACCTAATGGGCATGCAAACATGTGTTTTTAAAAAACCTAATGGGCATGCATTTCAGAGTGCAATTTGTATTCATAAGATATAAGCTAAACGTCTTGTTTGTCTAAAATGGAATAAATGTTTGGATTTTTTTTTTCAGAGGACTCACTCCCTTTACCACTCTTAAGTAGTTCAGAAAATGTCATAATATAAGCTGTAAACTATTTGCGACCTTCCACCAGGAACTAAGTCACTTGCAATAGGAGTCAGAAATGTCAAGGAACAATGTGGGGATCTGGATTGAAACAGACACGTCCATTGTCCCTAAGCGTGCTAAGATTTGTTAATCTTTAAAATTTCACTCTTCTTTCTGTATTGAGTTCTGTTCTACAAATAATTCTTTATTAAAGGGTCAAACATAAGGAATTTCTTGTATGGGCACCAATTTTTGTGCAAACGTCTTCTTTTATTGTTCATATTTGAATGCAGTTTAATTCAAAATGGATGTTTGTCATGACTAATTTCAATATTGAATCTTTTCATTTGTGATTCAGATCTTTGTAATTTCACTGAAAGGCATATCGTAAAGCAACCATGTTATAAAGACCATATATCTCAGAAACATTCATTTTTCGGGTTTACGGCTAAGATGAGCATGAACATGTTTTTTTTAAGCCAAAACATGACCCAGGATGAAAAGCGGCTCATTTTGTGGCAGAGTTAAATCTGAGATGGGGCTGAGGGATGGAGATGGATACCTTCGATCCAAAACAGAATCAAGATTTGCACTCATGAAGGCAAACTAAAACGTTTTGCTAAAATGTTACATGTTATAGATAGATAGATAGATAGATAGATAGATAGATATAGATAGATAGATAGATAGATAGATAGATAGATAGGTAGATAGATAGATAGATAGATAGATAGATAGATAGATAGATAGATACACAAACAGAGATGGCCGATAGATCGATCAATCGATCGATCGATCGATCGATCGATCGATCGATAGATAGATAGATAGATAGATAGATAGATAGATATCTCATAAATTGATCACCCGATTAATTGACAGATACATTTAGAGATACATTGATCAATAGATAGATAGCGATGTGTGTGTGTGTGTGTGTGGGGGTGTGTGTGTGTGGGGGGGGGGTTCGATTTCAGTAACATCAAGGTGTCACTGCGTGTGGATTAGTCCACATATGCTACATCACATTCGCTCAGTTTTAAGACCACACTGCACATGATTTAAAGCTGATGGATAAATGGATTTACACTTAGGACAACGCTGCATTAGTCTCCATACATACCTAGACCTGACAATAAGGTGACGACTTCCAAACCTGTTTCAGGGGGCGTGTAATTCATTGCATTGACGACAAGGGCCACGGTGTAATTCACACACTCAGTTGCTTCACTTGGAAGACAATGCCCACCTCAGCATCACAGGCAATGTAAACAGGAAAGGGATCGTACTCTGGCTCACACCCTGTCCATGTCACTTTGTTCTGCATGTGCACTCTGAAGACACCAGGGTTGATGAAAGATTTCTCATAGATGGTGACAGAATTTCCGACAGTGCATGTCTGATGCTGGTTGTGGACATGTAATGTCTTCTGCTGCTCCACGATGGAGAAGTCATCGTTCAGCTTTGGCTTTCCA
>JADBJO010003333.1:195000-200000 GCA_016801955.1 Conus betulinus | reverse complement strand
AAGTGTGGACAAAGGAGTTCTTGAGCAGCATCTGAGGCAAACATACTCTGATCACAGAGCAAAGCACCACTCGACATTCAAGGTATGGTGTGGCCAACCAACCCTGAGGAACAGTTCAATGACAAGCTCCAACGTTGGCGGAAATCAAGAAGGTGGTCGACGACAAAGCCAGAGCCAAATCATCACCAGGGCCAAACGGAATACCTTACCAGCTGTACAATAAATGTCCCAAGGTGCTGGAGTGGCTCCACAGGCTGCTACGATCAGTTTGGAGAAACCAGAAGATCAGCGGCCAGTGGATGACGGCAGATGGTGTGTACATCCCCAAAGAACAAAACTCAAGTGATATCAGCCAGTTCAGGCCAATATCACTACTGAACGTCGAAGGGAAAATCTTCTCTCTGTCATGGCAGCAAGGCTGACCAAGTACCTCATGGGAACCAAGTACATGGATGTGTCAGTCCAGAAAGGTGGCATCCCAGACGTGGTGGTGGTGTAGAACACGCCACAATGATCTGGGACGGAATCCAATGAACAAAAACAGAAAAGAGAGACCTGGAAGTAGTGTGGCTTGATCTGGCAAACGCATGTGGATCTGTACATCATGAGATGATACAGTTGGCTCTTGAGATGTACCATGTGCCAAAGAACATCCAGGACATGCTCAAGAAGTCCTTCAATGGCTTCTCAATGCGGTTCTCTACCAAGGAGTACACAACAGATTGGATCAACTTGGAAGTGGGCATTGCAATGGGCTGTGCAATTTCCCCAATACTGTTCATGTTGGCATTGGAAGTCATCTTGAAAGCAGCAACAAGCAACGCAAGACAAACAGCGGCGATGGATACAAGATGCCCCCTCTCAAGGCCTTCATGGATGACGCTACAGTGATTTCACCCAGCGAAGACGAGAACGTCATGTGCTGGAGAGGCTGGATTTCATAGTTGCCTCATCCAGAATGAAGTTCAAGTCAAAGAAATCATGGAGTCTCTCACTGAGGAAAGGAAAACTGGCCAAATCTGTGGTCTACAGTGTTGCCAACCAGGCCATTCCAACAGTCACAGAAGAGCCAGTCAAGAGCCTTGGAAGCTGGTATGCTGATACGCTGAAAAGACACACAAAGAGCCAAAGAAACCAAACAGATGTTGAGGAAGACTTGGAGACCATTGACCAGTGTGGGCTCCCTGGCAAATACAAGGTCTGGTGTCTGCAGTTCATGCTGATACCAAAGCTCCTATGGCCTCTGATGATATACGACATCTGCACCAGCATAGTGGAGGCAATGGAATCCAAAATCAACAAGTTCACAAGGAAATGGCTTGGTGTCCCACCCTGTCTGACTGACATAGCGCTGTACTGTCGCCAAGCAAAGCTGAAACTACCACTGAAATCCATCCTGAGGAATACAAAGCAGGGAAGATCAGACTTCAAAGCATGCTGGAGGACTCAGGAGACAAGGTGGTAGAAGCAATCAGGCCCCAGCTGAGGACAGGCAGGCAGAGAATGGAAAGTTCAAGAGGCGATGGATTCTGCAAAAGAAAGTCTCAAGATCAGAGAAATAACAGAATGCACACAGACCAACAGACAAGGACTGGGGGTGACCAAAACTGAACGGTGGTCAAAGGCCAAAGGGAAAGCCAAAGAGACATGATGATTCAGGAGATGAGGGACATCTGGAGTCATGAACCGGGTGTGGCCCCAACCCCCTAGAGTGTCAGGAGATAAGGGCCGAAACACGTGCTTGAAGGGGGCTTCTTTTCTGAGGACTCTCTGCTGCCACGCTCTCCACGAGTTTCTTTCTACCGATGAACGTCATCTTTGCAGACAAAGTTAACGGCATGGCAGGCAGAGAACAAGAACTCGTTAAGATTCTTAAAATGTTCGATAAAACGTTCGCAAGATATGGCAAGGAAATCAGCGCTCAGATCACCAAGTTCGTGGCCAGCCACAACAATCTCATGGACCATGATTTGTCAGTGGACAGAAGCTAGGAAATGTCCAGCAGCTCACTCACCTGGTATTTGTCACTAGCCTTGACAGATCCAATCCAGAAATCTTATCAAGAACAGCAAAGGTAATAATCATTACTATACAGACTAAACCTTTATGGAAGAACAAGGACGTCACCCGAAACAACATTGATATATCGCAGGCACTGGTACGTTCTGGCTGCCTACAGGCATAAAACACACTCAGCCTCATAGTATAAATAAACAATAATCCCAGCAGTGAAAATAAATTGTGATCACAAGATCTTAAGGACATACTGAACAATAAACCAGTGGGTGAAATGACCACGCAGCACATCATACCACACAGAGATCAGTTGACATCAGTTAGGAAAAGAAATGACGTTTGAATGACCATCTTACAAAATCCAATGACCTTACTAAAACATTCTCTGGGGAACTGTTGGGGGTTGGAGACAGAGGTGAAAACAGAAACATGATAATGGACTGGCTATGTTGCAGAATGGACAGGAAAAGTAGTTGAAGAAAACCCGGGCCTTGGAACCCAGATGAAATCACGTGAGTGGTCTCTAAGGCAGACTGCTATTGATCTTGTTGCCTACTGTCATTAGTTTACTGAAATGCATTTGGTGACAATTTCGAGGCATATAAATCAACTAAGATAGTATGATGGCTGCTACAATGTCCATTGAGGCGTTGAGTAGTCTGGGTTAAAAAAAAAAGTAAAGCGTTTATCCATTGAACTGCTCTTAGACCAATAACTTTGTCTTCTTCTATCTCTTTGACTTCCTGGTTTAGTTTTGAGCGTCATTGAGTTCCAACAATCCAGTGGCCTGTTGAGGACACATTGTCTGCACACAGATAAGTGGTCTCTGGCCTGATTTTCGCAGTGTGGCCTAAAGGGGAAAAATCTTAATGTGGATTGTTGTTAATGTCAGACGATCAAGATATAAATGAAACAGCTGTCCATGGATGTAGTTCTTTTTCGTAATTTAGACTTCCTTCAAGAGAGATTCTTACAGTAGAAAACTGTAGTTATTTGAAAACATTGTAGTGGACGAGCAAGGTTGACTGGCATCAGTGACGAGGGCTGGTTTTGCTCTCTTGTTTCGCTGATTCAAATAGTCCTTTAGGCTCTTGGTCCCAGCAAAGATTCGCAACTTTGATGTTCATATGTCATTATGATAGTACAAAACGGATATATTCCTATGACGTTCAGCTTCAACAAAATCCAAAAGGGTGCCCTGACAAGCTCGCACACAAAGCCCAGCTTTAGGAAGATTGTGATTCATTAAAATTACATATCTTTGTTTCTACAAATGTACCTAAATACTGAAAAGTCATGGTTGCTATATTCCTGCGCCACTTTCCCTTGTTTCAGAATAGTATCCCTCCTAATATTTCCATTGATCCCCAATATTACATTGTTTTTCCACCATGAACCCTCCACACGCTCATACCCATCCGCATACACAGGCTCTCATACTCCTGTGGATACTCCTTATATGGACAGGCAAGGATAATCTCATCTACCCAACACGGGGTGTGGAGTTTTGTGTGTATGGCCGTTTTTTTTTTGTTTGTTTGTTTTTTGTTTTTTGTTGTTGTTTGTTTGTTTTTGTTTTTTTTTGTTTGTTTGTTTGTGTGTTTTTTTATCTTACCATCAAGGCAGTCATACACTAACTTCGGGGAAACTGTTCAATATATTTGTATTTCATTATGTTGGATTATCTTGTCAGTTCACTACGTTTTGTTCATTGATCTGTAAAAGCCTGATTTAATTTCATATGTCCACATATACGGCATTTGAATATTATGCAAAATTACTCAATTCTTTATCAACTAAATTGAAACGCTGTAGTTCTGTACTCTGCCAGGGCATCATTTGGGACGAGATGTCAGAACGATCGTAATTCACACAGCTCCTAATGGCTTATTTCAGTTTGAATTTGAATCCACTGCAGTAATCTCTCCTCCTTGGCTTTGCGCTGTTTCTCCATTAGCACGTTCATGGTGTACAGAAATGGATTAATGGCCGCGCTCAGGGGCAACATGAAGATCGCCATGGCAACATTGACCACTCCAGACACAGGCACTCCATGAATTGACAGGATTCCTAGAAGACCAATCGGAAACCAGCACAAAAAGTCTGACATAGCGATAGTAAACAGGCGACGGGGCTATGGCATTGTCCTGTGACCTCTGGTCCAGATGTTTTCCCAATAATTCGTTGGCTCGAACCGAACGAAAGATGATGACTTGCCCCAGAGCAATGATGACAAAGAGGATGAAGTTCAGGACAATCATGATGGCGAAACCATACTCCTGTCCTGAAAACTGTTTCCTTGTGATTGGCAAAGGGATGCAGATGCCTGTCTGACTGTAGAAATTCCAGTGTGCTGTGATTGGAGAGAAAGGCACAGCTGCCAGTAGGATACCAATTACCCAGCATCCAACACTGGCCACTTGAGCATGGTTGGCCCGAAAACGGAGAAAACTGAGAGGAAATCGCACAACGAGAATGCGGTCCAGTGTAATGAGACAGACAATGAAAGCTGACACTTCAGAAGAAAGCAGTGACAGAAAGCCTGCAAGCTGACATACAGCATTGTGTCTCCATGACACATCCTCCCACACGTAAACGTGCTGGTGAATTTTGTCAGCCACCCCCTATAATTGCCAGGTAGATCCCCATCAGAAAGTCTGACACACACAGGTAAATTACAAACACACTGAAACCTGGGGATCCTCTCTGCTGATGGTTACAACACGGAACACGCCACTGACCAGATTGCCCAAGATGGCCAGCGAGGCCAAGATGGCAAGGGCAGCACGATACACATTGGAGTGAAGAAGATCACTGCACGATGAAATCTCATCCATGGGAGCGTAACAGTTGTTGCTGCTGAACCCTTCTATCAAGCCAGCAGCACAACACAGCTTGTAATAGTCACCACTCACCATGTTTAAGTGGACAAGATCCTTTAAAGTGTCCTTGTGAATAGCATGCATTGGACAGCCGGTCATGTC
>JADBJO010003333.1:172500-190000 GCA_016801955.1 Conus betulinus | reverse complement strand
ACCTTACACTCGTACACAAGAGAAAAAGTACTTTTTTTCGATCTCCACCGTAAGCGGGTGTTGCAGGGATGAAACATCCCAGGAAGTGAAAAGCAATGGTGGTGCGGGCAGTGGAGATATCTATAGGATTCTTCCCCTTTTGCCACCTGGGGCCTTGTGTGTGGTGGTGATGGCTGCATGTTGTCCTTGCTTTCTTACTCTGCTCTGCTTTCCTCTGCTTGCTTGTTGTGCAGTATGTAGTTGTTGCCTAGCACAGGTACTGACATCAGCAGGGTATCCTTGTGGTGTTAGTCCCTTGGCTCGGCATAGCCTCTTTCACTTCAAGACCAGTCGTGGGTGGTTTCCAAACACATCATCCCCCAGAGGTGACCCAAAGTAACTGGGCAGCGCGAGCCCCCAGGCTAAACACGAAGGACCAAGAGGAGTCAACCTCGATTAAAAAAAAACAACAACAACAAAACAAAAAAAAAACCTTCTGGTAAACCAAGCTTCAACGGCAGAACAGGTGGATGAAGATGCAATTTCCCAATGGCTGTGAAGGCGGAAGAGAGCGACACCCTACTGCAGTTCACAGTAGTGGGGGATGAGTATGAGTTAGGGCTTGCTTACCTATGCATGCAAAGACTGGACGCCAGCGGACACTGCAGAAGAAATCTTGATGGTTCAACTGAGAGAAAGGCGCTTACCGCAATGCACTGTGAAGTGAACAGAGCTAGATGAGGCACGTTGAACATCTAGGTCATCCACTGCATCCGTCCCCATCTCCAACCATCTCAACCTTGTCTTTTTATTGGATACAGGTGGTCTCGGACGAGAGAGTGAGGTCGACGACGTGCAACTCTTCTTCACTTCAATCAAAGTCATTGTGCATGTCATCACTCATCCTTCATCCCTGTCCCTTATCACCAAGTCCTGTGGCGATAGGCGAGCGACGAAGCGACAGGTGTGGGTACACTGGAAGTCGTAGCCACAGACCTGCATACAGGCGGCTCAGGCCATATGGTCGGCCGTCACTGAATCGGAACAGTAGTGGTGGTAGGCAGCTCCCTGAGCGACTGAGCAACCCTTTTTAGGATGGCACTGCTCACCTCCATGGTATGAGGAAGGGGCTAGAAAAGGTGCCCAAAACATTGCCCACTCCAGTTCACCCTGTCCAGTATACTGAGGCTGGTGGGGACCCTATCATTGTGGTCGATACAAGACAGAAAAAAGGAAACCAAGGATTACTATCTAAACCTTGCCACATGAAACATCCGCACGCTCCTTGACAGGGAAGTCCCGGATAGACCCCAGAGGCGTACAGCCCTCATTGCAAATGAACTTGCCAGATAAAAGATTGACATCGCTGCCCTAAGCGAGACCAGGCTGGCTGGGGAGGGTGAACTTTGTGAATGAGGCGCAGGCTAAACCTTTTGGAGTGGACATGAACCTGAGGAGACACGTGAGGCTGGGGTTGTCTTTGTGGTGAAGTCAGCACTTACTGACAAGCTGTTGGCACACTAAAAGGAGTGAACGATCGCTTGATGACGTTGAGGCTCCCTCTCTTGGAGACCTCAAGTGAAAACCAGGGTCTCGACGGACACTGCCAGTGACTTCCTCTTCGTGGACGACTGTGTCCTCAATGCTGTCACAGAAGCTACAATGCAACACAGTGTTGACAAGTTCTCTGCTGTTTGCAACAACTTCAGCTTGACAATCAATATGAAAAAGACTGAAGTGATGCACCAGCCAACCTCGATAAAACCGTACGTTGGACCAGTCATCACCATCACAGAACAGCAACTGAATGTGGTGGATAAGTTCACCTACCTAGGCAACACTCTGTCCAGAAACGTTGTCATTGACGATAAGGTGAATGCCTAGCTCGCCAAAGCTAGTGCCACGTTTGGCAGACTCCACAAGAACATATAGAACAGGAGAAGCATCATGCTAGAGACCAAGATGAAGGTGTATCAGGCCATAGTTCTCACCACACTGCTCTATGTTGTACGTATCATAGGTGTGTGTGGGATGTAAGCTTAACCACACCATTCTCTCTCAGTTGAGCGACAATGTAAACATGTTCCTAACGACATACGGTGTCCTCTGAAGTTCAATGTCATTTTGGCACAAACGATAATCTATCAATATACCACCAGATGTAATTCAATGCATGTTCAAGATTTCAATACAATAACCTCAAAGTTGATAGTATGCAAGAAAAAAACCCAGTTAAGACAGCCATCCAGCCCAGATGAAAATCAGTCTGTTTAGTTTCTAGTGCCCCGGCGCTGAACTGAACCTGCGCGTTACCTTCCCCGATGTGATAAGCGCTGGCATTGCGCGTACACCACGTATGTGTTTAGCAGCTGCAGGCTATGGGTACTGTGTGATTTTTGTGCTGAAGTTTTCTCTTGTGATTAATACGTTGTTATTCTTCCACACTCCATAACTGGATATAATTAACTCTGTGTGTGATTCGTGTGTTGTGATTCTTTTTTGTTCTGTTTGATATACTTTGGTTCATACTGCATTCTTTAGGGGGGGGGGGGGGTTCTTTTTTTTCGTGGGTGTTGTTCATCAGTTGCCGGTGGAGAGTAGTGCCATTATAGTGAATATTATAGTAGTGAATTATAGATATACTTCCCACAATTCTGTGGTATGCTCGCCATTATTGGAAAACAAGCAAAATCAGCCTGCCAGTAGAATAGGGAAATGGATGGAACGCGTCTTGGAGACATAGGTAACTAAGAAGTAAACATAACTTAATGTGAAAGTAAAGATTGTAAATATATGTTTCATAAGTGTATACTGTTTACTTCTATGAAAGCTAACTAACCATGATCAGCACTTCAGACTTGATTTGTTCCTATGTAGATTTCGTTTTGCATCATCGCCAGATGAATAGAACCAACGGACATCCCAGGCTTCGTGTAATGTTCCTCTATGACACAGTCATGTTTATACGTTGCAAATCATTCTGGAAGTGTGTTTGTTGTATTGCATCTGTTAGGGCAGAAAGTGGTCTTTCTTATCTTTAAATAGCACATATAAAATCGTTGACAAAATGCACTTCATGTAAACCTGGCTTTCTAATGTGCTTGGTCTTGTGCCAGCAGTTCATAACAGTAGTACTGTGATCTCTACGAATTTAGCTGGAAGGCATACAATGCATAATTATCATTTTCTTTGAGAAACTAACAAGAACAGAACAATAACAGTTATCAAATTCGGATCTCACTCAAATAATAATCTTAAACCTACTCACTGTATCTGTCACTGAGCTTTCAGAATTAAAAAGAGAAAAAAAAAAAATGCTGACTTCATCGGTTTCGTTAGGTTGTAAACACACACGATTTAGTGATCAACAAAGAAAAGCGGTTAATAGTGTTGGATTTACATCTTGTAGACGATGATATTCAGTTCAGATTGTTTCACTGTAATTCCTTGTTGAATAGAATATAGTCGAGTACACAGAGACGAAAATTCAGTTTACATTTTGGACATCGGCAAGACATAGTCGTACACGCTACTTTAGCCTGTGTGTTGGAATAACATCTTGTAGATAATGAAATTCAGTTGAGAATAATATTCCACTGTGACTGCTTGTTTTATGAAATATGATTTAGTGCACTGTACATGAAGATTGAGTAGATTTTGGAAAGTGACAAGAGACGTGATACATGCATACTACCATAACCTGATTTAGAAGTAAGTTGTGATATAATGTGAGGAAGGATGGACCTTGCTCTAAATATCAGCCAGAAAAAAACCTGGAGGCTGGGTTGATGGATAGAATTCAGAATAGTATTATCAGACACACAAAATTCACTTCATGTCAATTGAAAACAGAAAATAATGTTACAGGTGTTTTGCTCAAAACTGGGAACTTTTTTTTACGAACTACGTAGACGTTCTACAGACTTACCAGTATTTGTCAGACAAAGCAAGCTGTGATGTTTGCTCCAAATACATAAGCAACAGAACTGACAGGTATAGCCATCATGTCCCACCTGCCCCCTGTTGGCACACACTGCATGTCGGCGTGTACTGGACATGGCCGGTACGTACAGAACTCCTCATCACCACGGTCATAACAGTCCTCGTGACCATCGCACACCAGCGTGAAGGGCACGCGCTGTTTGGCCAGCTCACAAAGAAAATATAACAGGGAGGACTGTGTGTGCCTGCCTCGCACCAAGAGGACGTGGGAGAACTCCATCTAACACCTGTGACGTCTTTGCTGACCCAGCAATGGCTGTCCACGTCACAGGCTAAAAAGGTCAAGGTCCAGTGCTGGCCAGGACAGCGAGTGAAAGACACATGCAGGTGACTGGAGGTCTGGAAATCTGTGGAGTTCCCCAAGTCTGGAAGCATCGTTTGTGGAGAATCCCCTTGAAGGACTTTGGACTGCTGAGGTTTGTTCTTTGATTGGGAATCCAATTCACACACACATATGTCTGTGGTGTGTGTGTGTGTGTGTGTGTGTGTGTGTGTGTGTGTGTGTGTGTGTGTGTGTGTGTGTTTTCTTATTACAATCTGTGACGACAAGTTCATCTAAAGCACGCATGCTGCCACAGAGGGGGAAGGAGTGCCCTATGTAAAAAACAACAAGGATTTATGAAATGTACGTTTGGTCGATTTGCTATTTTTTCAGATTAATTAGATAACAGTTTCACTTACACTAGATCCAAATAAAATTGGAAATGAAATGAGGCAGGGAACAGTAAACAACAAACAGTAAACAAGTGGGGCAGGTTTTGCTCCCATAAGGAAACCTAGCACAGAGTAACTTTTATTCAAGACTGACACAGCCTTTTAAACTTGAATAAAGTCAGACAAATACAAAGACGAACAATCTACTAGTGGGGGAAAGCAAGCGCAGGCCAACAACTAAATTGTCTTCATAGTAATGACTTGGCAAAACTTTGGACTTAAAGGGGGGGGGGGGGGGGGGGGGGGGGGGGGGGGTTGAAGATGTAAAAACTGGGAACTTGAAATTAAGAAAATATATCAGATATGAAAACTCTTCACTGGCTGCATAAGGGAACCATCGCAATCCCTTTTAAAGGCAGATATATTTGTATTGCCTGCTCCGAGGCCTTTCGTCCGCTGGGTCGGAACTCATCAGTGAGACACGAAGGGTGCTGTTGGATTCTTTTTTGCACCCTTGGTGGTGAGAACACCACGGTATTATGGACTGTGGTGTGTCTGTATTTGACGCCAGGAGCGCAGATATAACCAGCCGTGTCTCCCTGAGGAGTTCCGACCCAGCGGACGAAAGGCCTCGGAGCAGGCAATACAAATATATCTGCCTTTAAAAGGGATTGCGCGATGGTTCCCTTATGCAGCCAGTGAAGAGTTTTCATATCTGATATATTTTCTTAATTTCAAGTTCCCAGTTTTTACATCTTCAACCTCCTGCCCCCCCACCTCCTCCCCCCCCCCCCCCCCCCCCCCCCCCCCCTTTAAGTCCAAAGTTTTGCCAGTCATTACTATGAAGACAATTTAGTTGTTGGTCTGCGCTTGTTTTCCCCCCCCCCACTATTAGATTGTTCGTCTTTGTATTTGTCTGACTTTATTCAAGTTTAAAAGGCTGTGCCAGTCTTGAATAAAGTTACTCTGTGTTAGGTTTCCCTTATGGGAGCAAAAACCTACCCCACTTGTTTACTGTTTGTTGTTTACTGTTCCCTGCCACATTTCATTTCCAATTTCGTTTTGATTAAATCGAGGTTATTTGTATTTGTTTCTGTCTGTCTTTGTCTTTTGTCTTTTGATCTCCCTTGCATCCTTGGGTGGATCCTCAAGTGTAGGCTCAAAGATTGCCCCTTACATTTTATACTATTTGCATAATATCTGTAGTTTTTTCAGCAACTTTTTTTTTTCTCCCCACACTTTCGTTTGTTTTCCTTTTACTACTCTTCGCTGGCTGCTTCGGGGGTGCTATTGGATTCTTTTTTTGCACCCTTGGTGGTGAGAACACCACGGTATTATGGACTGTGGTGTGTCTGTATTGGTCGCCAGGAGCGCAGATACAGCCAGCCGTGTCTCCCTGAGGAGTTCCGACCCAGCGGAGGAAAGGCCTCGGAGCAGGCATTACAAATATATCTGTCTTTAAAAGGGATTGCGATGGTTCCCTTATGCAGCCAGTGAAGAGTTTTCATATCTGATATATTTTCTTAATTTCAAGTTCCCAGTTTTTTACATCTTCAACCTCCTGCCCCCCCCCCCCCCCCCCCCCCTCTTTAAGTCCAAAGTTTTGCCAAGTCATTACTATGAAGACAATTTAGTTGTTGGCCTGCGCTTGTTTTCCCCCCCCACCATTAGATTTTATATTAGTCTTTGTATTTGTCTGACTTTATTCAAGTTTAAAAGGCTGTGCCAGTCTTGAATAAAAGTTACTCTGTGTTAGGTTTCCTTATGGGAGCAAAATCTACCCCACTTGTTTACTGTTTAAATCCAAATAGTCATGTTGAAATACACAGCTGGGCATGAGTTACCATTACAACAGTATAAATGACTCTGGTATTCAGTTGAACTGATAGTCCACCAGATGAAATGGGGAAACCGTTGAAGAATTTTGAAACGACATCGAAAACACTGCAAGAGAACTTCAAAGACGATCTTTAAGACATCAGAAGAGTCTTTGTCCGCATTCAGATGGGCAGGCAAGGATTTAAAACGTCTGAATCAAGAACCTCTACCACACTTCTTGAAAAGCCTTGGCAAAAATCCAAAACGATAAGGTCATTATTAAATACAATATTTCTTTCCTGGTTGTACTGATGATGCTATGGATTTTCGTTTTGATCTGAGACTGCAATCTACACTTACATTCATCATATATACATCCTGGCGTCAACCACCCCGAGAGATATACATCTGGAGTGTCGATTAGGAAATTTGAGCGACACTCTCAGAGACTCATCCATTAAGTGGAAGAAACTCGACTGTGCGGTCCCAGACTTCCCAGTTAAGCCCATAGCAGATGCCCATGGCTAGGAGCTGGTTGGGGCAGAAAAATCCCACATGTCCCTGATAGGAGTCGAACCTTAGTCAGGAGTCAGCGACGTTAACCATTTCGCCACGGCGGCTGATGACTTCTTCATCTGTAAAGTTATCAATGGAGTGAGACTGAGAGAAAGAGATCATTACATTTCTTTCCTAAAGTATTAACTTGCTTCTTATTGCAGAGGAAGTAAGTAGACAACTGCAATGCCATCGACATAGTATATGCAAGTTAATGATCTGATTGCAATGCATTGGCAGAACGAACAGAAGTAGTTTATGATCTGATTGCAATGCATTGACAGAACGAACAGAAGTAGTTTATGATCTGATTGCAATGCATTGGCAGAACGAACAGAAGTAGTTTATGATCTGATTGCAATGCATTGGCAGAACGAACAGAAGTAGTTTATGATCTGATTGCAATGCATTGACAGAACGAACAGAAGTAGTTTATGATCTGATTGCAATGCATTGACAGAACGAACAGAAGTAGTTTATGATCTGATTGCAATGCATCGGCAGAACGAACAGAAGTAGTTTTATGATCTGATTGCAATGCATCGGCAGAACGAACAGAAGTAGTTTATGATCTGATTGCAATGCATTGACAGAACGAACAGAAGTTGCGTATGATCTGATTGCAATGCATTGACAGAACGACAGAAGTAGTTTATGATCTGATTGCAATGCACTGACAGAACGAACAGAAGTAGTTTATGATCTGATTGCAATGCATTGACAGAACGAACAGAAGTAGTTTATGATCTGATTGCAATGCATTGGCAGAACGAACAGAAGTAGTTTATGATCTGATTGCAATGCATTGACAGAACGAACAGAAGTAGTTTATGATCTGATTGCAATGCATTAACAGAACGAACAGAAGTTGCGTATGATCTGATTGCAATGCATTGACAGAACGAACAGAAGTAGTTTATGATCTGATTGCAATGCATTGACAGAAGGAACAGAAGTAGTTTATGATCTGATTGCAATGCATTGACAGAAACGAACAGAGTAGTTTTATCTGATTGCAATGCACTGACAGAACGAACAGAAGTAGTTTATGATCTGATTGCAATGCATTGACAGAACGAACAGAAGTAGTTTATGATCTGATTGCAATGCATTGACAGAACGAACAGAAGCACAGAAGCAGTTTATCAACGATGCGTATGATCATGATAATGCTATTAATAATCACATTAAATGAGACGTTTGGGGGAGGGGGGGGGGGGGCGGGGGGTAGTTACTGCCAAGGTTACAGACAAACAGAGTACAGGACTAGACACAATGAATTTCGACCTCTTGGGTCTTCTTCAGGCGAAAACAAATAACTTTTAAGACAGTGACAAGAAGAACATGTAGCCACTTAGCTTGGTTCTCCTGTTAACTGGAGAAGACCCAAGAGGTCGAAATGCGTTGTGTCTAGTCCTGTACTCTGTTTGTCTGTGTCCTTGGCGGTAACGAACCCCCTCTATTTCCAAATTTTGCTTCATTTTCCGCCCTCAGTCACTCCGTTTTGAAATAAAATGAGAAAACCTGAATTCACGCCGGCGGAAAACATTAATTTCTTGAGTGTCAGAAGTAAACTGAAGAACACTGAGTGAGCGGATACCCTGTGCATTGTAAATCACATGTTCGTGGATTGCTGAATAAATGTCTACGTTCGCATGACGCTGATGATCGTCACGTGTATTGCAAGACAAGACGTGAATATAAGCATTTACAAAAAAAAAAAAAAAAAGAGAGAGAGAGAGAGAGAGAGAGAGAGAGAGAGAGAGAGAGAGAGAGAGAGAGAGAGAGAACAGTTTCATGAAAATTTAAGTTCAGAATTATTATCATCTGTAAATAGTCAAAACCGTTTTGGAATACTGTGAAAAAAGATTTCTTTAAAACAAAATCAGCCTCCAAATAGCATCAGTATAGATACTTTGTCTCTACCATTTTAAAACACTACTGACAAACACTACAAGTGTTGATGATATATGACGATGTGAACATAATGAAGAAATAGAAATGTATTTCAATCTCCCAATTTCCAAAGAAGAAGTTTTGTATGCCATGAGGAACATTAACACCATAAAGCTGCTGGACCAGGTGGTATTATTGGAGAGTTCTTGAAATACGGTTGTAAATCCCATACTAAAACATCCATTTCCTCCTGTCCTTCATGAGGATCAGACGGGGTTTATTCCCAACAGGTATTTGGGAGATAATATTTGTCTTGTCTATGACATACTTGATTTGATTATTGTAAAAAAACAAAAACATACGACAAACAACAACAACGACGACAGATAAAACAAAAAAAAATAGGTTTACTTTTTATCTGGATTTTAAAAAAAAACGTTTGATAGCGTAAGTTATGATTTCATATTTAAGGCATTACATGCCTTTAGCCAAGCTTCTGCCAATGGACATAAACAGTTTAAATTATATAAAACATTAAAACAATTGTGTTTCTGAATAGAAAAATTGGCTGGTGGTTACCTATTGTGAGGGGATGCGGTCAAGGTGACCGAATCTCTCCATATCTGTTTGTTATGTGTGTTGAAGTTTAGCAAATATGACAAGGCAAATAAAGGTATAAAGGGAATTCAAGTAGCCAGTAATGAACACAAAATATTACAGTATGCAGATGATATTGAACTATTGCTAGAGGAAGACCGAAAATCATTCGAGGAATCTGTTTGCACTATTGAACAATTTAGAATGTCTGTACTCATATTAAACGAAGACAAAAACACGTAGTATGGCTAGTAGTAAAGGAAATTTTCCTGTTAAGTATATGCCACATTTGAACATAAAGTGGAACCACCAAAATTCAAAATCATGGGCATTTGCTTTACCTGTGACTTAAAATTTTGCGGATTACGTCTTTCGACAGAGTACGAGTGCTTAAATTTACGAGTCTTTCCAAACTAATCCATACATGATGATATTACCAAACCCACCGAACTATAAAACTGATGAAATCCAAAGCTTTGTGTTTAGCTTCATTTTGGAAACAAAGGAGACTTAGTTTTTGTTTTAGGAAGACTACTATGAAAAGCGTTTGAAGGAAGTCACATGGGTTAAAACTTTTCACAAAGTCCGATAGATAAAAGACATAAAGCTAAGATGGTTCCAAATGAGAATTAAATAGCAGAATATTGGCAACCAATATTATTTTGCAAAGCATGGGAATTGAAGAGTCGGGAAAATGTCCCTTTTGTGAGAGAGAAAAAGAACACATTCAGCATATGTTTTGGCATTGCCAGTTTGTACGAAACGTTTGGCAAGAGTTTCAAAATATGCTAAATAGGAAATGTGAAATTTATGAAGCTGTTGCTTGATGAAAATATCGTCTTGTTTGGTTGCTTGGTTGGTCGTAACTTTATACATTTGTGGAACGTTTGACCCAATCCTAAGTGTAAATATGAAAAGAGTCTACCATCGTTCAATATCTATTTTGTTTCTGAAAGCCAGATATGAAGTATAAAAGTATGCTGCTCATCTTAACATGTCCCAAGGGAATTTGGTTGCACACTGGCTTCCATACTTACCTTTATTGGAGTAAAACGCAAGTTGTGAACTGTATACAAAGGCTACGGCATCGGCAGATTGCGCACGCACGTGTGTGTGTATGTGAGTGTGTGTGTGTGTGTGTGTGTGTGTGTGTGTGTGTGTGTGTGTGTGTGTGTGTGTGTGTGTGTGTGTGTGTGTGTGCGTGTGTATGTGTTGTTTGTTTGTTTGTTTCTTTCTGCTTGTGCTTGTCTGCTTTCCATCCCTCTAAACCTTGTTGTAATTAAAAAAAAAATCTTATATGTCTTTGTTGTTGATATTTTGTCCATAACTGTTTGTGATTTGATGTACGAACAACCGTTATAACTTGTTAATGGATTACTGCAATTATTTGGTTGCATTCAATCGAATATACCTTTTGTTAGATACTATCTTTTCATAAATGTGATTTGATGTACAAACAACCGTGATTAATTGTTAATGAAGTAAGTCCGATCGTTTGTTGTATATAATTTTCGCAAAATAGATTTTTTTTTCCTAAAATAAAAAGTCGTATTATCAATCCCACAAACAAATGCGCGAACGCACACACACACACACACACACACACACACACACACACACACACACACACACACACACACACACACACACAGAAAGACAAAAAAAAAGAAGGAAGAAAGACAAAAATACCCTAAAAATGGGCTACATCAACATTTACATACACTACAATAATTAAATAAATAGAGATATGCTAGATGTATAAATGTATTCTCTTTCGAACAAATAAGAATCTCCACAAAAAAATGTTCCTAGCAAATCTCTACTTTACTTCTTGATAGCTTTCAGTCGCTGTATCAGTCGTTGGCGACGGACCAACCTTTGACGTTCCACAGCAACAGCTCTGGCATACAGATATGGATTAAGCAGAGATGTAAGGGGCATCACGAACATGGTCATGCCCACATGGATGTCATTGGATACGTCGACGCCCTTTGTGGACAGCAAGTGGATTAGGCTCATGATCATCCGACACACCAGGTTGGTGACACACATCGTCAGCAATCTAATAGCAATATCTATTTTTGAGACGTTTGACTGGAGTCCACAAAAGACGTAGGGTTAGTTTTTATCTTAAAGTACACGTAGCTCTGTCCAGCTCCCACCAGAAACAGGACAGTCAAGTGCATCACAATATCAATTCCAGTGATGAGGGAGGAGAAAAAAAAACCTCCCCTTTGTCTGGAAAAAGTGTGCAGATCCCCAGAACAGAGTAGCTAGCTGACAAAGATGTCGGAGAAATCCATGGAACCACTGCAGCAGCAGCAGGCCCAGAGTCCAGGCCACAGCGCACATCAGATGCATCACTGGTGAGGGTATGTCCTGTTGATTTCTGGACAGTGGAGAGCCAAGGCCCTGTCTAGCGTCAGAAGGACCATGAAGAACGTGGGACACCTGACGAGACAGAGTGGAGAACACACCAGCCAGCTGACAACCTACGGTGTCTCCAGGTTGTGTCCTTCCACACGTAATGACCACGATACAACCTGTCTGCTGTCAGGATGATCAGCAGGTGAAGCCCAGAAATGAAGTCTGACACGGACAGGTGAGTCACGACCACGCCGTAACTAGCTAGTTTACGTGACTTCTTCAACACCACACGGAACACAAAACTGACCATGTTGCCTAGGAGCGTTAGTACAGCATAGGCAGTGATGATATAGAAATAAGCCTCTTTTCCCAGCAGTGAATGACACGTTGACAGCCTGTCATGAGGTGTATAACAATGATTAGGGTTGAAACCTACAGGCAAAGCTAACTCACACACACAATCTGTATGTGTCTCCAAAAACATGCTGTAAGACGGCAGAGTTTTTAAACAACGATTTTGGAAAGCGCAGCATCGGGCATCCTCTAAAATCTATGGTTTTAACTGTGGATGGACACGAAAGTCATGAACGACGTTGATAATGCCAGAGTAAGACAGGTTCAAGTGGTGTAAATTAGAAAATAGGGACAGACTATGCACATCAAACTCATTGATTGGAAGCAACGAGAGGTCTAGTATATCAGACTTGGGGAAAATAGGGACATATTAAAACTTCGAGAGAAAACCGACGATGCCAGAGGATTGTTGGCGAGGAAAAATGCAGACAGACGTAACTGTGTCAAATCTGACAATCTGATGGTTTCGATTTTGTTGCTGCTGACGTCCAGGCTCCGTATATTTGGCAGGCGGAGGTTCCCCAAGGTCGTCAGACCACAACTGGCCAAACTGAGGTGGACCAGCAGTGTGTTGTTGATCAACATGTCGGGTCTCATTCCACTGCCTGCAGCATTGAGATAACGAAGCAGGGGAAACAACTGTGCATCAAAAGGAGCCATACAAGTGAAAGCGTAGCCGTAGCACTTGCAGCTGATTTGTGGGCAATGGAGATGACAGAAAACTTCATCGTCAGACTGCGGGCACTGTGGTATACCGTCACATACATGACTAGCATGGACACAGACTTTTGAGCCTCGACAACGGTAATAACCAGACAAACATAATTGCTACAGTCGTCCTCATCTTCATGCCCGGGCAGTCAAATACTCCGTTACAAAGAAAGTATACAGCTAAGATCAACTGCGCATTACGACAAAGAAAATGTGTCCTTGATGTTATGCGTTTATGGTCCACCAACATAGATTGATTCAGCGAAATAAATTCCACGATTTGTAGCCAGCGTGTAAATGTACCCTCCTTGAACGAAAACTGGTGTAGAGAATACTCACACATGTCTTCGTCACTTCTGTCGAAGCAGTATAATGTGCCATCACACACTTTGCCTTTGGGCACGCACTGTGAAACGATTAATTCGGTTTTGAGATCATGTGGCGCTTATACTTCACCAAAACATAGAGCTAATCACAACACTTAGCGTTGGTATGATACTGACTAGTTCATTGAACTTTCATGGCTACAACCCAGACTGTAAATACACCTTGTAACTAACGTCCTCCTCATTATTCCAAAGGCAGAGGCTAATTTGAAATAACGCGATTAGAATGCACCTTCCTTTGTATGGAGAAAACAAGAAAAAGAAAAACGTTCTGAAGAGCTGAAGTAACAGCTGACAGGTGACAACACTTTTGTTAGACATTATTGTATGGGTATCAAAGTCGAGGGCAATTTACTCTTGTCTAAGTCACCAGAACTTATAATATCTTACGCCTCCCTACCCTGACCGTTTTGTTCACAGAACCGATCAGCCAGGGTTGCTTAGCAGTTTGGATGGAAACGAAACCAATAGAGAAATCATACAAAATGAAAAAGAAAGCATCATGTAAGGACTTTGACACAATAACAAAAGTATTCTATTCAAGTCAGTTGTGTGTGTGACTTCACAACACTTCATAACCGTATGCAGGTGAAGGAAGGAGGGAGCAAAGTCAAAATGAAAACACCACAATCTCTCAATTATTGATCAGCCTTGGAATAGAACCTAAACAATGAACGTTTACACTATACAAGAAAAGGGAAAAAGGTGTGCTGGTGAGCTCCACCCGCTCAAGTAATTCAACGTTGGCCATGAAGTCACTCCAATGGATATTGGGAACGGTTCAGATGCAGCGCTGATGGAAGCACTCAAGAAGTTTCGGGGTGGTGACGATAGATGACCACCACTCGGAACCATACAGGGGTGGGGAAAGTACAAGGGCTTTTTTTACACGCTGATCTCGGTGCCCTTCATCAAGCGTTTGTTGTTCCACACTCGTTTGAACTATCTACCAACAGTCAGCATGTTTATTTCCCTGTCGATCTTGACATCTGTTGAGGCCATGTACCCCAAGTAAATGAGCTGATGAACTGTTTTCACTTCAGTCTCTCCAATGTTGATGTAGGGAGGAAATTATTCTTCCCGAGGAGCAGGCTGGTGGATACATTCTTAATCGTCAAGCTGACTTCAAGTCCGAAGAGCTGGGCTGCCTATGAGAAGCAGAATGATGTACTCTGCAAAGTTCTCTTTTTATAGGCAACAAGGGCAGAGCGTCGTTGGAAAAGACGAGGTCTCAGATTAGTTTCTCCATTCTGATGTACACTCCGTCCTAGTCATCAAGGTCTTTGGTGACTTGCTTGAGCATTATGCTGAAGTTGATGGCGGAGAGAGTTATTGCCAGGATGCAGCTGTGCTTCATTCCACTGAGGAACGGGAAGGGCTCTGAGAGATCACGTTGAGTCTGATTTGGCCATGCTAATCTTCATGAAGTTGAATGACTGTGCTGAGGAATTTCGGAGGACGGCCACGATCTGTCACATTCCTTTTTTTTTTTTTTTGGCCACCGTGTCGAACGCGTTGTTTGCGTCGACAAGCCTTACATACTGTACTTTGCTCCTGCAGCTGCCTTGGAACAAACACCATGTCTATGCCACTTCTTGCTCCTGCAGCTGCCTTGGAACAAACACCATGTCTATGCCACTTCTTGCTCCTGCAGCTGCCTTGGAACAAACACCATGTCTATGCCACTTCTGTTAAATCTGAAGCCACACTGGTTCAATGGGAGGTGGTCCTCAGCGATGCTGGGGACCAGTATGTTTCGCAGTATTTGTTTGATGGCAGCTTTTCTTTTCTCAGAATGAAACAGCTGAGCCAAGTGAGCCTGATGTGTGGATCTCTTCTTCGATGATATCCTCGTTGTTTTTTTTTATCAAACTAGTCTTGGTCCTTTATTGTAGTGAAGCTAGGGACTTCTTGAAATGTCTGCGGAACGGCAGTTTTCACTTGTTCCCAAAGCGTTTCAAAAGAGGAGCCATGGGACGTTGGCAGCTTCAAGCTTCAACTGTTAGCCTGCATTGAGGGCAGCTTTCATGTCAGCGAGTTGAATGTGCCGATCTTGACCTTTTTTCGAGGTGGGGGGGTGTCTCTTTCCTTAGTTTGGGTTTGAAGTGGAGCTTGAGTTTGCAGCGAATGAGGCGGTTTTTGGTGTGGCATTCTGCAATGGGCATCACTTGGGTGTGCGAGTCGTCTTGCAGGTCATGCTGGCGCACTAGTATGTAATCAATAAGGACCAATGTTATGACCGAATATGCATTCAACTTGCTTTAAGACTTTCCTCTGGAAGAATGTGTTTCATGCAGTTGTTGCGTCGTGCAGAACTCCAGCTGCAAGCGGCCATTGTTGCATCAACTGCCAATGCCGTGTTTCCCAAATGCAGCTTTCCAGGCTTCTGAATCTCGGGCCACTATGCCGTTGAAGTCGATAAGGACTGTGACCGCGTCTGCAAGTGACTTTGCAGGAGACTGCACAGTTCAGAGTAGAACCTGTCCTTTTCGTTGGATCTGCATGAACAGGTGGAGAGTACACACTGAAAAGCGCGACACATTGGTGATTTCTCAGTGGGAGGCGCATTGCGATGATGTGGTCAGAATAACCATTTCTTACAATTACAAGCTCAGACGCAATGGACCTCTGACCATAAAACCAACGCATGAAAGGCGTCTCTCTGTTGCCTGAAGAATACAGGGTGTATCCACGGAAGACGTCTCTCTGTTGCCTCAACAAGAGAGGGTGTATCTACGGAAGGCGTCTCTCTGTTGCCTCAACAATAGAGGGTGTATCCACGGAAGGCGTCTCTCTGTTGCCTCAACAATAGAGGGTGTATCCACGGAAGGCGTCTCTCTGTTGCCTCAACATAGAGGGTGTATCCACGAAGGCGTCTCTCTGTTGCCTCAACAATAGAGGGTGTATCCACGGAAGGCGTCTCTCTGTTGCCTCAACAATAGAGGTGTATCCACGGAAGGCGTCTCTCTGTTGCCTCAACAATAGAGGGTGTATCCACGGAAGGCGTCTCTCTGTTGCCTCAACAATAGAGGGTGTATCCACGGAAGACGTCTCTCTGTTGCCTCAACAATAGAGGGTGTATCCACGGAAGACGTCTCTTTGTTGCCTCAACAATAGAGGGTGTATCCACGGAAGGCGTCTCTCTGTTGCCTCAACAATAGAGGGTGTATCCACGGAAGGCGTCTCTCTGTTGCCTCAACAATAGAGGGTGTATCCACGGAAGGCGTCTCTCTGTTGCCTGAACAATACAGGGTGTATCCGGAGTCGTGTCCTTGAATGCTGCCTTCTTGTGGAAACGGGCTGAGAGCATACCCATGTCAAGACTCAGGAAAGTGCAGGTTAACAACTCCTCTGTCAACAAATCATCGGATCGGCAAAGTATGTTGTTCTGTCTGTCTGTCTGTCTGTCTGTCTGTCTGTCTGTCTGTCTGTCTGTCTCTCTCTCTCTCTCTCTCTCTCTCTCTCTCTCTCTCTCTCTCTCTGGAAGAAAAATGCAGCTTATCAGGGATTTGTTTATGTAATACATAAAACGATTTTCAGGTACACAGTGGTAAAACGCAGGCTGAGGAAATAAACCAGCTTTGAAAAAGAAAAGGGAGCAGGAGGAAGTTTAACCAGGTAATGCCATTATTTCCGTCTGGTTGTAACACGTTCAAGTTGTGGAATACGAATGCGTGCAAAGCAGTAGATTACGTTTGTAGGAGTGCACGTGACATTGTGATCACAACAGATATCCAGACGGGTGTCCTCAGGAGGAGGGCAGCAAATCTACAAAGACAATGTCGCACATCAATCACCTGGAATCCAAAGCTTCGCTACTTGCATTAACTGGTCCCAGACAAGAGTTAAGAAGAGGCATGTTGGACTGATGAGAGGTGACACACCAGCAGTGATCTGCGTCATCAAAATGGGTACACGCCACTCAGATTCTTATACTGACATTACATACGCTATTTGATTATATTGTATTAGAAAGATTGCCCGGACAACAGTGATCCGCACTCCACCGTGCACACTGAGCATGGAAGTGCTCAGGGAATCTAGATGCAGGTATTTAATTACAGAGTTGACACGGTGAAATAACCTTACAGGTTGCTTTTAAATAACTGCAAGCCTCACCTGAAACTTGACATATCAGTTTCCAAAACCAGCATGTGTATATTCCGCAGAGAACTGGCCTA
>JADBJO010003333.1:162500-167500 GCA_016801955.1 Conus betulinus | reverse complement strand
ACCTTTGAATGAGACAGCACTCTAAAATTTGTCAAGAACTCACAATGTGGATATGTATGCCTATGTAGGCCAGAGGCCTAGCGTGAAAGGCTCAAAGCTTGATGCGCGACATGAACACTGAAAATGATTTTAAAAAACAAAAAAAAAAAAAAACGGGACCAAGAGCCGTTCGTTGCTAGACGGATTGTTGAACAAACTCCAACATCCCTCGCAGTTGCATACAGACTTTTATACCAAATTTGAAAAGACAGACTTGCGTTTGTGGTGAAGTGGACATGGTAGTGGTATTGTTTCTCTAAAATGGAATCATTGGGGGAGGAAGACAGACAACGTAGCAGATTCTGAAACATATCCTACAACTTCCAATTTAGTGGGGAAAAAACTGTACCGATGCTCTTGGGAGGCATATCCAAATAAATAAGTCCGGGGTCATGGCAAATTTCGTGTACTCATGTGGAGTAAGGCGAGAATCGAAGAACGACAAGAACCAGGCAAAAGGCACAGGAAGTGAAGAGCAACCAGCCAGGAAATGCGATAGAACAAAGCGGTTGCTACACCAGGACAAAGAAATCAAATCAACGAAAGAATCAAAAAGAGCATGGACAAAGCATGGGAGATTAAATGGACGACCAGTTGACAAAGAAAGAGGACAGATTAAATGAAGCAATACCACAGCAGCATACCAGACAGTGAAACAGCTGACAGTAATACCACAGCAGCATACCAGACAGTGAAACAGCTGACAGCAATACCACAGCAGCATACCAGACAGTGAAACAGCTGACAGCAATACCACAGCAGCATACCAGACAGTGAAACAGCTGACAGCAATACCACAGCAGCATACCAGACAGTGAAACAGCTGACAGCCAGTCAGCCAGGTTAAGTCACCGCCATCCAAGACAAGTCAGAAAAAAAAATGTCTCACCGAAGACCAGGATATCCTCAAGTGCTGGACCGAGACTTACTGAGAACCACATACATAGCTACAAGACTGATGGAGATCCAGCTGTGCTTTACTTTCCTTGGTCAAACACTCAATGTGACTATCCAGCTATTACGGAGAAAGCAGTGGCAGCTGTAAACTGCACCAAAAAAAATGGAAGGCAGTTGTAATAGAGGATACACCTGCAGAGATAATACAAGCTGGAGGAGATGCGTCTGCTGCACTATC
This sequence comes from Conus betulinus, assembly GCA_016801955.1. NCBI lineage: Eukaryota > Metazoa > Mollusca > Gastropoda > Neogastropoda > Conidae > Conus > Conus betulinus. The sequence goes on along the minus strand of JADBJO010003333.1, from coordinate 166,326 downwards.
GTACATGCTAAAGCAATGTTTTAATGATGATTGTGCCATACTTATAAAGCTGCTACTCAGAACGTCTCCTGTGTATCTCTCAGTGTGTCTGTATCCCTATCATACTCAGTGATTTTATACAAACTTTCGACAATCAAATAATGTGTTGCTTAGAACATATGAGAACAAACCAAACGATATCAAAATAGGTGTGATAATTATATCACCTCCCACCCCCTCCCCTTCTTCCCCCTTAAACAAAGAGAAAATTCCGTCCTGCTCTGAATGGGAGACGTACTCACGTGTTGGGAAATCCCGACCCCACAGAGGCCAAGCCTAATGTGAAATCGGATCTCAATCCGAACTCTCTGAGTAGACTCATGACACCCTTCCACTTAGCCTCTGTGTTGAGCACTGCTAACCTGGAGTCTAGCGAGGCACACACTTCTCCGGCTTCTGGGTGTGTGTCAGGATCCTGGGTCTGAGAAGTATATAACATCTGCACGCGCGCGCGCGGACGCACACACACACACACACACACACACACACACACACACACACACTCACACACACACACACACACACACACACACACACACACACCACACACACAGTGCATCAGAAATATCTGAACTTACATTTAAACACACATTCGGAAAATGTGGTATGTGCAAGAGTAAACAAGGAGTTTACCTCTCTCTCTCTCTCTCTCTCTCTCTCTCTCTCTCTCTCTCTCTCTCTCTCTCTCTCTCTCTCTCTCTCTCGGCACGTCTGGCTCAACACGACAGTTCCCAGACGTCGCAAGTCTCTCGTGAAGAACGCTGTAGAGGAAGTCCTCTCCTGGGACTCACACAGACAGGAGGAGCAGCTCGCAGAGTCCCCACAAAACCGAAGCGACGGCTCTGTCCACAACAGAAGCGACGGCTCTGTCCACAACAGAAGCGACGGCTCTGTCCACAACAGAAGCAACGGCTCTGTCCACAACAGAAGCGAAGGCTCCAACACAACAAGAGCTGCGGCTCTGTCCACAACAGAAGCGACGGCTCTGTCCACAACAGAAGCGACGGCTCTGTTCACAACAGAAGCGACGGCTCCAACACAACAGGAGCGACGGCTCCAACACAACAGGAGCGACGGCTCAGGAGCGACGGCTCCAACACAACAGGAGCGAAGGCTCCAACACAACAGGAGCGACGGCTCAGGAGCGACGGCTCCAACACAACAGGAGCGACGGCTCCAACACAACAGGAGCGACGGCTCCAACACAACAGGAGCGACGGCTCCAACACAACAGGAGCGACGGCTCCAACACAACAGGAGCGAAGGCTCCAACACAACAGGAGCGAAGGCTCCAACACAACAAGAGCTGCGGCTCAAACACAGACAGACAGTTGGTGACACCACAAAAGTGATGGTCCTGGTACAGGATCTGATGCGACGGCTCTGGTCCGACTGGCCCAACGGGTCGCTGGTTCAAACACCTCAAGAAATCATGTTTTACACAGTGGCGGTGTGGGGTGGGGGTGGTGGGTGGGGTGGGGGGATCCCACATAGACCTTTTTACGATAAACTAAGAATATACTCATTGCATATAAGAAATCATTTCCTTTCGTCTCTTTCATGAAGATAAGAATGTTTTAATCATTTCACATACTCATTACATCCCGGAGAATGATCTCCGTTCATAAAATTCTTTATTAGTAACAGTACAGCCCTGGATACATATCAAGGAATGATTTCCACACACTCTTGTTTATCAACACATAGATATCAACGATTAGTGTTTTATCGTCGTCGTCATCATCATCATCATCATCATCATCATCATCATCATCATCATCATCGTTACTATTATTATTATTATTATTATTATTATTATTATTATTATCTATTATTGTTATTTGCATCATCATCATCATCATCATCATCATCATCATCATCCTTATCATCATCATCATCATCATCATTATTATCATTATCATTATTATTATCATCATCATCATCACCATCATCATCATCATCATCATCATCATCATCATCGGTATTGTTGTTGTTGTTATTTCTATCATTATCGTGAGTAGTAGTAATATAGTAGTAGTAGTAGTAGTGGTAGTACTAGCATCATTATCATCATCATTAAAATCCTTTATTATTATTATTATTATTAGCATCATCATTATCATCAACATCATTATAGTTGTTGTTGTTATTTCTATCATTATCGTGATGAGTAGTAGTAGTAGTAGTAGTAGTAGTAGTAGTAGTAGTAGCAGCAGCAGCATTATCATCGTCATTAACATCATTATTTTGTTGTTTTTTTCCGCATACGAAGGTGTCACAGCCACGATTCGCGACGAGTTATGTGCTTCTGCTGTGTGCATAGCCGGAGATTTTATCTTTTTTTTTTCTTTTTTTTTCCTTCATTTTCGCCGGTGAATTGTACTAACCAGTTCGAACGTTCGAAAATTGGACTGTTAAACTTGGAGGCAGGCACATCTGCTCTGTACGCTTGCCGTCCCCGTTCATCGGTTGGGTAGTGCTCGTTAATCCCCCTCCCCCCTATAGGGTAAGAATTTTTTTTTCCAACCATATTGATTCATTGTACGGTAATTTTAGTTAACTGATATCGCTTTCTTTAACATTTTCGATCAAAATGTTCACGCTTTGTGATATTTGCGTTTGTGTTCGAAAGTGCTCAGTGAGTTTGCTCGTTCGTGTGTTTTTGCTGAGTGGTACGGTTTTGGTCGTTTCGATTCTGCTCTTTCAAATCTATCACCACTTTTGATGCTGACTAGTTGGTAGATCGGGTATTCATGGTGTTGTTCACTTTGTAGGGATTTTTCACCTGCAGTGCTGGCCTGGCTGCGCGTGCGCCGGTGGGAGCGTCCTAGCAGTCCTTCTTTCCCCTCCTGTGTGTGGTAGCCTTCTTGGAGGCCAGTACTTGCCTCGCTCCCCCCAGTGCCTTCATCTTGGACAGCCAGTTGGCCTGAACAGCCGTGTCCGTTCCTCTTCCTTCCGGACGGCAGACAGGTGCTCTACATGTGACTTCGTTCCCCTGTGGCCAGTCGCAGGTGTGGGACCAGCTATCTTCCCCAGCGCCCAGTCGCAGGTGTGGGACCAGCTATCTTCCCCAGCGCCCAGTCGCAGGTGTGGGACCAGCTATCTTCCCCATAGCCTAGTCGCAGGTGTGGGACCAGCTATCTTCCCCAGCGCCTAGTCGCAGGTGTGGGACCAGTTATCTTCTTCTGTGCTCAGTTGCAGCAGTGGTATTGTGTGGACTGCCTTCAGCGCATCCAAATTGAGGTCAGAGTGCTCTCTCTCTCTCTCTCTCTCTCTCTCTCTCTCTCTCTCTCTCTGTGTGTGTGTGTGTGTGTGTGTGTGTGTGTGTGTGTGTGTGCAAGTCAACCCCAGCTTGGACAGCAACACACCTGATCTGCAACGTGGTATCCGGAATGAAATCCAGAAAGACTCAAATAATGATTTTCTATGAGAAAGAAAAAAAAAATGAATTTTATTTGTTGATGTTGGTATTGTGTCATGTCATGAGTAATGATATGAATCCTTCTCCCTCTTGTTACTGTCATAAGTCATGAGTGAAACTATGAATTATCTTCTAGCCTAACAGGGAGTGTGGGTGCACACATATGTTGATGAATTAATTCACACTTACAGGTTGATGTTGTCCATGTGCTTAAAAGAAAAAAATAAAATCATTTCCATGTCATTGTTATTAAATGTGCACTCCTCGCTAGATTCCTGTTTGGGCTGTTAAATTGTACGGTGGTGACAGTGAGTGAAAAAAGATAAAGAGATAAATATACACAAACAACTTACACGTCTTCATTCA
>JADBJO010003333.1:152500-157500 GCA_016801955.1 Conus betulinus | reverse complement strand
TAGCCGTTACTAACGGCCCATAATTGTTTTCCTTCTTTTATGGAAAATCTCAGAAAGTTCTTGGCCGATCTTTCTGAAAATGAGTAAGCATGTTCATTATAGGTCAAAGATGACGGCCGATATTTACCAGAATAGCCATTACTAACGATTACACCAGCCCAAGACGGTTTTTCATCTTTATGGAATATCTCACACGTATTCAGGATAAACTGGGAGTACGTTTATAAGCTTTGCATCTTGTTCATAATTACACTATCTGCATAGTACGTAACTGCTGTCAGTATTTATGGGACTGACGACGCTTGGGTTATTTCACAGTGGAACTGACCACTCAGATAGTTGCATCTTTTAAGGTCCCTTGTACCCCTAAGTGGAACCCCAAGCGTAGGATCAGAAATCCCCCCCCCCCCCCCCCCCCCATGTTGAATACTCTTCACATAGTTTAGTTTTTCAACAACATATTTCTTTACAGCGTTTTCTTCTCATTCCATTTTTTGTACCCCTTCACCGGCTGGCTTGGGGTGCCTTTGGATTCTGTTTTTGAACCCTTGGTGGTAAGACTACCTCAGGAATATGGACTATGGTATTTTGATGCCCAGGAAGTATTGACAAAAGCATCATGTCTCACTGATAAGTCCGAATCACTGGTGAACGTTCTTTGAGCAGGCGATATGAATGGTTCTGTTCTCAGGGTGGAGCATAATAGTCCCAATACGCTGCAGGTGAAGGAGTTTTATCTTTATTACATAACTGCCCGTTTCTCATTCTCGTTTCATTTTTCACCCGTTTTCATTAGTTTTATCTTCACCAGGTTGTTCTTGTAATGATGGAGGAGTTGACAACCTACAATTGTATTGTCCTACGACTTTTTACGAGATAGGTCTTGGTGAAAAGACAGCCAGGAACATTCTACTTTTAAAAAAAAAACAACAACAACAACAACAACAACAAAACTATGTCTGGCAGTAAAAATTTAGAAGTTTTGGTTTAAAAAAAAAGTAATATAACGTGGGCATTTTGAACTTCTAAAAACTAAAGACCATTCGGACACACACGGACTCATTTGTATCTGCCTGTCGGATTGAGGGCGAGAGCAGGGGAAAACGGATTTGGGGTCCTCGAGCAGCGTACACACAACTGAGCTAGAGCTGGGTGTCGGCAGCCGCAAGGTGAGTCCCAATGAACCTTTCTTTTACAGATCCAATGTGGTTATAGCCTGACCAACAGCGACTAGAAACAGAATCTTAACCACAGGCAGAACCAGTTAAACGGACAAAAAAAAAGTCAGGCAACCGATGCTTGCTGCCACAAAATTTACAAAATCAATATGAGGTCGTAATACGTACCATTAACAAAAAAATACTCACATGTTCATACTTTTTTTTTCGAAACTCAACATAAAGATGCACGAATAACAGATGTTCGATTGACAGGAAAGCAGGAAAATGTTTGTGGACAAAAAGAAACTGTTTATCTTTATGTGGAATGTGTACAGTGTGAAGTATCTCGGTCCTGCGGGCAGTTTAGCAGAGGCTGGCAAGAACAGAATCCTTCCCCAGTGTACCGGGACTGGCTGTAGCTTTCCCACAGCCTGAGTGCAAACACAAGGGAGAGAGTAAAGGTCCCTTGAGGGCGTTCTAAATCACAGGGAGCTGCTTGCTTCCCTCCGGTACTCCTTATTCTGAGAGTCTTTGCTGCCACCCCTACCCGATCATGGGGAAAGGATGGCTTGTCTTCACGGGATCAATAGTTTGAAAAGACACATTTCCGATACAACAAAACGGTATGCAAAAAAGTAAGTCTTCACGCAAGAAAGGTGCGGGATGCCCAAATCAAAGCTTACGCCACTTACAGATGACTACCTTTCAGCACCGTCATGGGACAAAAGCAGATAGCAGTATATCACGAAAACCATGGTCACAGTATATTATCTTCCTTTAACACAGGTGTTAGAAAGGTATAACTGCTTTCCTGCTCCTACCAGTGTGCAGGTTTGCCATCACAGGTGACTGTAGGGTGCAGGGCGGCCACCCAGTCACAGATGTAGAAAGACACTCATCATTCTGGACTTGGGTCCAGCAAGGCCGCAAAGTGGGTCACATACAGGAAAACACGTCTGCAGAAAACATTGTTATCTGTCTTGACATAACCATTCATGTCGCCTGCTCCGAGGCCTCTCATCTGCTGGATGGGACTCATCAGGGAGGCACAGTCGACAGTGTCTGTGCCCCGTTCGCATTGAACAGAGACATACACGACAGTCTATTATTCGGTGGTGTTATCACCACCAAGGTTCACAAATAGAATCCAATAGCGTCCCAAAGTAGCCAGCAAAAGGTAGAAAAGTCAAACAAAAAGAAAGTGTGGTAAGGAAATAAGTTGCTGAAACACTACAATCGCTGTACAAACAGTATAAAATATAGGGGAAACTCTCTGAGCCTCTGCCTGAGGATCCATTTAAGGATACAAAGGAAGTCAAAAGGTGTGTAACGGTCAAAGCAATCAGCTCTGCTTTTTAATAACTCCAGCATTGTCAGCCGCTACGGATTGTGCAGATCAGCCTTTACTTGGATCTTCTAAGTAATGCAATCGCCCACTGACTGACCGAAAAACAGTATATTGAACAATTTATTCGTGGGGGAAACAAATGCAGGAAAACAGTTTCTTTTATCATCCCATTCATGACTTGGCAAAGATTAAGAAAACATGGCGTGGGCGTGACGGTAAAAGAAGGAAACTTTGAACGAAACATCAGGGAAATAGATCATAAAGAATAAAAAACCCTTCAATAGCAGCATACGAGAACCATCGTGACCCATCTTGAAGACACAACCATTCATGTCGCCCGCTCAGAGGTCTTGCGTCTGCTGGACGAGAAACCATTTCTCTTGTCATGTTCGGCGCAAAATCCGCCGAACATGAGAAGACAAGTGCCTCCTCGTTCTTCGTTTTTTTACTGTCGTAAATGTTTTTATTGTTTTTGCCTGAAGAGGTCTAAATACATTGTGATTTTGTCCTGTATTCTGTTTGTCTGTGCCCTTGGCGGTAACTAACACCTTCTCTTTCTAAATTTGTGTTTCATTTTCCGCCCTCAGTCACTTCGTTTTGAAACTACAATCATTATGTAAACAGTTATAGAATGAAGCGGGAAATCTCTGAGCTTCAGCTTGAGCATCTCTTTAAGGATGCAACGAAGGTCCAAAGATATGGAACAGCTAAAGTGGTCAGTTCTGCTATTTACTGACCAAATCACTGTCAGCAGCGTCGCACTGTGCAGTACAGTCTTTACTTAGATCTCCTAAGAGATACAATCTCCCACTGAGTGACCAAGCAATATTATGTTGAAGAATCAACCGTAGGGGAAAACAAGCGCAGGCAAACAATTCCTCCGTTAGTGCTTTGGTGACTCGGCCTAGATTACAGAAAGAGAGAGAGAAGAAAATGGAATAGAATGGAATAGAAGGGGGGGGGGGGAGGAGGGTTGGGGAAAGAACGGGGGAAGAAAGAAAATGAGAACGAACAATCAGGGAAATGCATAGCAAATATTAAACACTTCAATAGCAGTATATTGGAACCATCGTTATCCACCTTGAAGACAGAATGATTCATATCGGCCTCGATGGCCTCTCTCTCTCTCTCTCTCTCTCTCTCTCTCTCTCTCTCTCTCTCTCTCTCTGTGCATACATTTGTATAGGGTCAGGTGAGATATTAGCCAGTCATCCCAATAATCTGAGTTAGAATCACTTACATATATATATATATATATTATATATATATATATATATATATATATATATATATAAAGTGATTCTATCTCAGATTACTGGGATGTCTGGCTAATATCTCACCTGACCCTTTTTTCGAAGTGTCGGAGGAGAGGCATCTGGAGATCTTGCCGTGATCAAAGTATTGTACAAACACGTGAGGTGTGCTTTTTCAACTTTGTTTAATTTTTTTTTACCTCAGTGGCATGATGCCCAGTGCCAGAGTTCGGTCTGGAATGACGCATAAATTGAAAAAAACAAGTTGGGAACAAAGTAAATGATAAATAAATAAACAAATGAATAATAAATAAATAAACAAATAAATAAAATTAACAGATGACAAGTAGATAAGTAAGTAAGTAGACAGAGAAATAAGTAAGTAAATAAACAGATAAATAAATGAATAAGTAAATAAATAAATAAAGTAATGAACATTCCACAACAACGCTATGTTTGTGCTGTGACATATTCACCCTGAAAAGCTGAACACGTACTAAAGTCAACTAGTATACAGGTATACAATATCGCCCAATATCGGTCCAATAGTGAGCCGCGGACGGTAAAACAAGTGTGTGGTGTAAATGGTGAGAACATAAGACAATCTGTCGTGATCGTACTGTGGAGCAAAGACGAGGGTATTGAGAGATGGGTTAATAAGATCAAAGTATGTTTGCTTTTAGTAAGAAGTTTGAAACCTAAAATGGCAAGAAAGCCACTAAATAACGGTGCTATTACCCTGTGAAAGGAAAAGTAAAAGAACTCCGTGCTACAGTTCTCAGTGCATGAGTATTGATACGGTGACAACACGATGGAACGGATCAAAATGGTGCTGTCTTTCCCGATCACAGACTGGGGTCTTGCTGTCGCCATGGCTGCTGTTGATTCTGTGCCTGTCAAAGAAACCATGACGTTCTGTAAAAAAAAAGATCTCTGTCCTTAGATTAGATTACTAGAATGACCACAGTTGTCAAGATAATCAAATAAAAAACAACAACAACATGCCCTTGGATTACTGTCCATTGAAATTTATGGCCTATACAAAGAACGGTTAATGTGCAGTTTCAGTTGATTAGATCACGCTTTGGAATGAATAACGATGATGTAAAACTCCGTGATCAAATGAAATGCGGCATGCACTCCTAAAGGGAAAAAAAGAACATAGCAGCACGTATATCTGGTTAGATTTGTACTACTGCCATTACTTAAAATCAGAAGCAAGGTACTCCTCAAATAGCT
>JADBJO010003333.1:132500-142500 GCA_016801955.1 Conus betulinus | reverse complement strand
GTATGAGTTTCTTTTAAGCGGGACAAAAGTAACCACACACTGCGCTAAAAAAAAAAAAAAAAAAAAAAGCAAGTACTTATATATCCACTCTAGACACACACCCGGACGTCCACAAGGCATCGTCGTCAATCACAGATCAGGGTGGCGCATTCAAAATGTAGGGCAAATGCAGAACCAGACATTTGTGAACTGAAAAGTGTTAATAATACAGCTATAAAAAAAATAGGACAATAACTTACAATGACATGTTTAGCGATTATTTCAAATACATATTGTACTTTTGAGATGGCAATGATAATGCAGTCATCATCCCCTGAGAGAGAGAGAGAGAGAGAGAGAGAGAGAGAGAGAGAGAGAGACAGACAGACAGACAGACAGACAGACAGACAGACACACACACACACACAAACAAACACACACACACACACACACACACACACACACACACACACACAATACGCACGCACGCACGCACGCACTCACGCTCAAAAAGCCAAACTGAGAGAAAGTTAAAACTTCAACAGAGAGAGAGAGAAAGGGAGAGAGACAGAGACAGAGAAACAGAGAGAGACAGAGAGATAAAGGGTGACAGAGACAGAAGGAGAACGATTGAGACAAGCACAGGGGGGTATAGATAGATACTTAGATAGACAGACAGAAAGACAGACAGACAGACAGAGAGAAACAGATAGACAGACAAACAGACAAACAGACAAACAAACAGACAAACAGACAAACAGATAGATAGATAGATAAATTGATTGACTGATTGACAGATAAAGAGAAATGGAAGCTAATGTTTACCAAATCATTGGACTGATACTTATCAAATAATGGTGTGAATTAAGAGCGTGTGTTATTTGTTTCATTATTAAGTTGGTGGATTAGTTAGTCGAAGAATGGGTACACTGACAGCTGGTCTGGATGATCAACAGTCGGCGTTGACGTCTGTGTTTACCTGGCTTGCTTTGATCCCCACATAGACCAGAACCAAATCCGTAAGAATCTCAGGAGGGCTTAGCAAATGTATGCTTGTCACTGCTGCGGAATATAGACAGTTAACTGCGAAGTATCACAGCTTAATACCCGTGTTTCCACAGACAGACGCCCCAGCCATCTAGCCATACAGCACTCTTTATAGGACAATCTGATTTATAACAAGGGGGATGGGGGGTGGGTGGGGGCATACAATATTTTCACCATGATTTCTAGAACAGTATTAGGCGTTTCACGTTACCTGCTCTGCGTGATACTGAGTTCTCCTGGATGTCATATTTTCTGACGGCCGTCAACTCCAGATAAATTACTAACCGAAAAACGGAGTTCGGGTTGTGAAGGTGAAGTCCAATTCGAACGTGACTGCTGTTACTGACAAAGGTGTCCATGTGCCCGAAGTGCCGGATTTACAACATATGCGTTGTGGAGCGTCATTGTTCCCTGTTTGGTCACTCCCAGAAATAGGTTCGTGCACAGTGATGTAATTTTCGAGCGTTCGTCTCTCCATTCGTTCGCCATTCACAACTATTTTGCCATCATTCTTGTCATTACGTTTTATCACGTGTAACCAACACACTGCGGTCTTCTGAATGCTAACTTGTTCATTGCGTGTGGATTTAAATGTCAGCTCGAGGGGACTGTGTGAGATAAATAGAATACACCTTGTGAGTTCGAGAACACCGTTCAACTTTGTGTGTCCATCCCATACAATGCCATCGGGCTTGACATAATCAAAATGTATGGATGGGATGTAGAGAGCCAGAAACAGTAAGTGAAGTTTTCTGACTGTTACCATGTTTAGGGAATGTGATACTGTCTGGAGATAAACATCAGTACAATAATCTGTCATGAAAGTTTGAAGATGCTTGGCCATTTCGCTTAGAAGCACACCCTTGAATCATGCGAAAGAAAAATAACATATGCTTTGACTTCAATGAAAACATACCTTGTGTTAAGAGGGGGGGGGGGGGGGGGCTCAAATTGTTTTCTCTATTAGATTTTTAGAATAGTTTATTTACGAAACTTTCAACTCTACCCTCCTTCTTACCGATGATGGAGGGAGCAACTTGTCATCGAAAGAAACTTTTAGTTTTCTCAGGACTGTAAAAAATACTCAGGAGTGGCTCAGGAATAGTTCGTCTTGGGTGTGGGCACTTAAAAGTGCTCGTAGCATAGTGACAGAGTAAGTTCAAACAAAAGTTCAATACGATAAGATAACTTAAGTGTACTTTCACACACCAGCTTTACCTGTGCATACAAGGGTAAATATACAAATCCACAGAACTTCAGTAAACAGTGTCTTTGTTGAGGCTGGTTCCCCCCCCCCCCACACACACACACACACACGCACACATTACCTCACCATTAAGATAATTAAGAGTGGCAAAGTCCTGTAGGTGTAGAGTTGGAGTCCACACATGGAACACCAGAATCATCTTGGTGTAGGGGAGGAGTGTGACTCTCTCTCTCTCTCTCTCTCTCTCTAGTTGCAAGATGATTTTTTCTGACTGCGGTGCAGGGCCGACAGCAGCCAGACCCAGGGACAGGGATAGCAACCCAAGGTTTGTTCACAAGACAGAACCTGGTTTGTAGTTAAGTAGCTGGCAGTCTGGCTTGTCGAGTTCTCATATTTACCATCTGGCTTTTAGTCAACGTGTGAGATGTCAGCCAACAAAGGATTAGACTGCGATTAATACATCTGCCATCGTTATCCGGATCCACTTCAGTTCTTTACTTATATTTTGAGTTGATGCGTATAAATGATAGAAAATACTAGTAAATGCACTCTTCCATTTTGTTTACAAACTAAGCTGAAGTAACTAGGAATACATTTAGCAAAATTACACCTGATGATTAGAGTTGCCTACTGCTAGGCATTAAGACAATCAACTGTATTCCTAAATCAACTTCACCGTTTTCACACAGTGTAGACATACTGTTATCCTGTGAGAGGATAGCACTCGGTGATCATTTTACCAGATAGTATTGAATACTAGCAAAACCTCACACTGTGTACATAGAATGTTAATAAAGAATCTTAACAGTTTTTGCCCAGTCGTGGCAAAAGCTACACTGTTAAAACACATTGGCATACACACAGGCAATGCATAGTCTTACGACTTAGAACCTTAGCTTCAATTACAGTTCTGCTGGGATGATCAGTGAAACTCGACAGGATCTTAGAGTAGGAGACCAGCCCGTTCCCCTATCTGACATACGCCTGTTTTGAGAGTTGAATCACAGCTGTGACCAGTCTGACCAGAGCAGTGAAGTGGGGGGACTTTGTTTTCCCGTTTTGTGTGCTAAACTACACGTCCAACTCTGGTTCCACCTATAGACCTGTAGGGTGTACTAAACTACACGTCCAGATCTGGTTCCACCTGTAGACCTGTAGGGTGTGCTAAACTACACGTCCAGATCTGGTTCCACCTGAAGACCTGTAGGGTGTGCTAAATTACACGTCCAGATCTGGTTCCACCTGTAGACCTGTAGGGTGTGCTAAACTACACGTCCAGATCTGGTTCCACCTGAAGACCTGTAGGGTGTGCTAAATTACACGTCCAGATCTGGTTCCACCTGTAGACCTGTAGGTGTGCTAAACTACACGTCCAGATCTGGTTCCACCTGTAGACCTGTAGGGTGTGCTAAACTACACGTCCAGATCTGGTTCCACCTGAAGACCTGTAGGGTGTGCTAAATTACACGTCCAGATCTGGTTCCACCTGTAGACCTGTAGGGTGTGCTAAACTACACGTCCAGATCTGGTTCCACCTGAAGACCTGTAGGGTGTGCTAAATTACACGTCCAGATCTGGTTCCACCTGTAGACCTGTAGGGTGTGCTAAACTACACGTCCAGATCTGGTTCCACCTGTAGACCTGTAGGATGGACAGTGTCTAGCGGATTTCGAGAACACTTAGATGTTGGTGGCATTTTTGGCCTTTATGCAAATTTGGAAAACCCTGTTGTTCCCACCTGTCCAGACGTGGGCAGAATGGATATCTTGTCGCTTCGTGCACCTGCATCATGCACGGGCGGATCGCACGATGGCCAGGCTGAGCATTGTGATGGTAATTAAGGAACGAGTGTGTCGGCTTCTCTGAAGCACACGAGTCGGCACGCGGTCCTTGTCTCAGTCTTCAATGTCCCAGTCAGTCTGTGTACTAAGCCCATGCCTCTTGATCTTGGAGCACTATCATGTGCCATGAGTCTACCCTATGTGCTGTAAACGATCTCGTCCATCTGGAGGCTGAATGGTTGCCACTAAGGGATGCATACCACTACAGGCATGCAAAGGTAGCAGCCCCATTCCTCAACGGTCCCAGTCTTGATGTGTCGCGAGGCACAAGGATGCAACATATTCCAATGCGATGAAAAAGGCAAGGCACAGGACTCTCATTATAACACTTCCACCTGATTCAGAAGATACACAGAGAGGCAAAGAGGTGTCTACATTTTCAGAAATATAGGCCACGTACTTTCTGAAATAATCCATGAAGAAGAAAAAACTGTTATGGGCCGTTATAGCCGTTAGTAACGTGAACAGCCACGTGATTAGAACTTGTGCCCATGTTCCTGGTCAGTAACAGCTATAACAGGAAATCAAACGTCGGGCATCCTCCATCGCCCATAACGAACATGCCTACAAATTTTCGGAAAGATCGGCCAGGTACTTTCTGAGATATTCCATCAAGAAGAAAAGCCATTAGGGGCAGTTATAGCCGTTAGTAACCGCTATAACGGTAAACTCAAGCATCGGGTATCATCCGTGACCCATAATGAACTTACCTACAAATTTTCAGAAAGATCGACAGAGTGTTTTCTGAGATATTCCATGAAGAAGAAAAACCGTTACAGGCCGTCACAGCTGTTAGTAACGGCTATAACGGTAAACTAAAACATTGGGCATTATTCGTGAGATATTCCATAAATAAGAAAAACCGTTAGGGGCCGTTATAGCCGTTCGTACGTAAATAACGCTAAATTAAAACATCGGAGATCATCCATAACGCATAGTGAACATGCCTGCTAATTTTCACATAGATCGGCAAAGTACTTTCTGAGATCTTCCATGAAGAAGAAAAACAGTTACCGGCCATTACAGCCGTTAGTAACGGTTATAACGGTAAATTAAAATATCGGGCATTATTCGTGACCCATAATGAACACACCTGCTAATTTTCACAAAGATCGGCCGAGGATTTTCTCAGATATATTCCATGAAGAAGAAAAACCGTTATTGGCCGTCACATCTGCTAGTAACGGCTATAACGGTAAACTAAAACATTGGGCATTATTCGTGACCCATAATGAATACTTACACATTTTCAGAAAGATCGGCCACGTACTTTCAAAGATATTCTATAAAGAAGAAAAGCAGTTGAAAGGTCGCTTGACAGGCGGTGTCCAGGGTATGTCGACAGACAACAGATACTAATGGCCACCGCGGGCGAGAGACACCACAGTGCCCCTCCTAATGCATTGTATGAGGAGACATTGTGTATATTGTTCTCTGTGGGCAGCTGATGCTTAGGTGTGACGGGACAAACTGGGACGGGACTGAGTAGAGCTGAAATGAGCGGTGGGGGGAGGAATGGCGCAGAATGAGCGTGATAGGTGAGACAGAACAGCCACGTGATCAGAACGTGTGCCCATGTTCCTGGTCATTTGATATGTATTATAAAGAGGATTATCAAGACAAAAATGAAATGTTTCATAATTGGTACTGGAACGAGAGGAATGTGTGTGTGGGGGGGGGGGGGGTTGCTTTTTTTTTAAAGTTTGCCTCTAAAATGCTGGCCTACCAAATTATGAAAGCGTGCTACGTGTGTAGGGAAAGACACTGTTAGAGTAATGGAGGCTTGTTAGTTGTCTTGAGAGGCGCTGTGAGGGCATAATTATATCTCTTGCTGGTGCTTGAAGACGCGTGAGGCACATTGTGTATTGTGAAGAAAAGCAACGAGTTTCCTAACAGTTCCTAAAATAAATTGAAATAAAAAAAGAGGATTTGAAAAGGAATAAACAAGGATAGGGTAATCAAGATAAAGGTGTTTTTTTGTTTCTTTGTTTGTTTGTTTTTGCAGATCCAAGTAAGTATTATGAATTCATTCTCTTGTTCTCTGTCCAAGAACTTCATGTAAGTTAGGATTAAGATTAATACTATTTTTTGAGATAATTATGTGATTTAAGAAGATCTGAGGCGTACACTGTGTAAAAAAGAAAAGGGTTTTTCTGAGTCCGAGAGGACAGTTGTGTGTGTGTGTGTGTGTGTGTGTGTGTGTGTGTGTGTGTGTGTGTGTGTGTGTGTGTGTCATTCATTTAACGTCTTTCCACTAATCGTGATATTAGACGAAAAAAAAAAAAAAAAAAAAAACGAGTGTGTAAGAGAATAAGACAAGTGCATGACTGAAAGTTATTGGGTTCCTAGTATGTGTGCATGTATGTGTGAATGTGTGTACACATATGGTGCTTAGCGGTTATTTAAAATATATCTAATTAAAGAAATAAGTATATAACTACACTATTAGAAATAGTAAACAAACAAAACAAACAAACAAAATATATCTAATTAAAGAAATAAGTATATAACCACACTATTAGAAATAGTAAACAAAACAAAACAAACAAACAAACAAAAAACATATATACAACATCAACAAAATCAGTGAACACCCCCCACCCACCCCCTTCCTTTCCTTCCCCCTCCATCACTTTTATATTAAGAAAAACAAAAATAATTCAGATACTGTACTGACCAATTGGACTGATATCTCTAAACTTAAAAAAAAGTCTTAGGTGTGTGTGTGTGTGTGTGTGTGTGTGTGTGTGTGTGTGTGTGTGAGGAGAGAGAGAGAGAGAGAGAGAGAGAGAGAGAGAGAGAGAGAGAAGACAAGACAAGACAAGATAAGACAAGACAAAATTCTTTATTTACGGGGATAATAGATAAGCACTGACGTGCTTTTTTACATCCAGTCCTCGCCCTGAGTAGGGACTACAACATGCAGTGAAATCAATTAATGCAAGAAAGCAAAAAAAGCAAGCAAAGCGGTCATGTAATCATAAAGGAATATCAAATGAAAATAGAAGAAATGAAAAAAGAAGAAGAAGAAGAAGAAGAAGAAGAAGAAGAGAAGAAGAAGAAGAAGAAGAATTAGCAAACGAAAAAATAGAACTAAAAATGAGAATAACAATAATGAAGAGGAAGGAGAGAGTGGGAGTAGGGAGTGAGGTGGGCTGGGGAAACATAAGTAAATGTACTACAACGTACAAGATTAGCATGTATGAAAACAGACAGTAAAATGAACATGACAAAGTACTACATATTTTTGACATACACATATACGCACACTCGCATATAGGAGTTTGGGGAGTTTCTCGACGAAACTTTTGAGAATCGGCTCATTAAAGTTGTTGGGGGCATTCCCGGTTAGAATCTTGTGCATCATTAGCCCTTTGTTGTATTTGAGTCTCTGGCTGAATGGAAGAATGTGAAGATGTTTATAATCAGAGCTACGAGGCTAGTTTTTCTTCAGAAGGATTCATTTTAGCGCTCGTTTATGTAGGCTGAACAATGGTTTTAGTGTGTTTGCATTTGCAGAGTCCCATATAGTCGATGCATAATCAACATAAGACTGAATATGAGCATGGGAAAAAAGTTTTCGTGAATGAAAGTCAAGAAAGTGTTTGATTTTGGTGAGCTGATAAACTTTCTGGGAAAGCCTTTTGCACGGTAAAGTTATGTGGGGATTCCAGCTGAGACTATTGTCAATTATTAGTCCTAATACTTTATGATGAGTGACTTGTTCCACAAGTACATTATTGAGGTGTATGGGAGGGAAATCACTGGTGAACTTTTGTCTTTTTTGCCTAGTTGTAATGTACATCAGTTTAGTTTTTTTGAGGATGAAGTGACATGTGATTTAGCTCGGTCCATTTTACAAGATCGTTGGTACTCTTTGCAAATGTTTTGAGAGGCTGGAAGGATCATTATGGCTGGTGTGAATTGTGGTGTCATCTGCAAAGAGGTCGCATGTAGATTTCACATGTAGGGGTAGGTCATTAATGTAGATTGAGAAGAGTAGCGGGCCTAAAATGGAGCTTTGTGGAACACGATACTTAAGAGTTATTACAGAAGAGACAGTCGTCCCCAATAAGAGGCATTGTTGTCGTTTTATGATGTATTATTTTAGAAGGATAATGGCGGATTTTGAAAGACCGTATATTTCCAGTTTTCGAATAAGGAGATTGTGGTCAGTGACATCGAATGCTTTTCTGAAATCAACGAATAAGACACCACAATATCTGTTGTTATTAGTATCATCAAGCCGCACATCTATAAGATTGATTAATGCAGAATGGCAGGAATGTTTCTGTCTGAAACCAGACTGTCCGGGATGGAGCAAATCGTACTTGCTGAAGTGATGAAGGATGTGTTTATTTAAATGCTTTTCTAGAGGTTTGGAAAGGATAGATATGATCTATATTGGTCTGTAGTTTGAAGGATCAGTATTATCACTAGATTTATGAATGGGTATAACTTTTGCTTTTTTGAATCATTTGGAAAATAACTTTTATCTATTAGAGAGAGCGAGAGAGAGGAGGGAGGGAGAGAGAGAGAGAGAGAGAGAGAGAGAGAGAGAGAGAGAGAGAGAGAGAGAGAGAACTGAATGCGTTTGGGAATGTCATCTAAAAAAAATTACAATTCATGTACATGAAAACAAACACTCAGTTTCTTTAGAACAAAAGCTAAGGGCAGAGAGAGAACAAATTGTGATTGATGTCATGCGTAGTTCATCGAATGGTGGAATTTGAGTCATCTTGTCCATGGAATTACCAGCGCCAAAGACTTGGTCTAAAGACGTCCATGATTTGATTGTGTTTACTTGCATGTGATTTTTTTTTAATCTCTAAGATTTAATGGAAATCAGATACAGTAAACACTTACAAAAATGTGACCTCCTTTTTTAACCAGGGTGAGTTCTGCAATACCTCTGTCTCAGATGTGTTACTCAACTGTGTAGACATTCAGACCGTTTCAGTTTCATGATGGAGGTGTGATTTCGTGCGGGCTGGTCCACACATGCTACATGACATCCACCCAGCTACGAGACCATAGCGTACAAGAACTACAGCCGATGGATCAACACATCGGTAACCAAGATGGAAGGATTTAAGACGAGGATGTTGCGTAGATGTCAGACCCAGTACACACAGTATAACAACTTCTAAGTCTAAAATGGAGCAGTGACACAAACACTCCACTGGCTCTCATCCACAGACCAGTTTAAACTCAACAAGCCATGATACTGACTGACTCCATAATACTTCTAAAAGTGAGGGATGACAGGAGAATCCCTGCTTGGCATGAAGTAAAGCGCGACCTTCCATTGAAAAAAAAAACCAAAAAAACATATGGATGTACTGCCCTGGACATGCAAGGGTGAAAGGGAATAAGAGAGCAGACAAACTGGAAGGCAAGGCAACGATCTGATGTGATAAGAAACCTAAAGAATCACCTAAACAAACAAGAGCAAAGCCACTATACCATAGATCCTCTTTCAGATCTGAGTATGAAGAAAGGAAGTGGCCACATAATCGCACTTACAGCAAGAGCAAGAAACATCACCAACCAAACATTGGAATAATCTCAAGGTCAACACTGCAACAAATCCTAGGGATTGGAGCAGACTCATACTGGACCTTTCCGGTAACAGACACAAACGATCAAAATCAGTCCTACAAGCTCTAAAATTTTCGAACACAAGTGTGAGAGCAGAACTTATATCAGAAGTGTACCACTTAATTCATTTTTTTGCATTTACGTGGTTCTTATGTCGATTTTTGTTGGGTTCCATCTCACTGTGGATTACCTGCGAATGAAAGGGTAGACAAATTAGCCAAAAAGGCTGCTATCACTGAAACTGATTTAACAAAGATATGCATTCCTTTATCCTTACATGAGAGTTATAGTCTTTTAAAGACGCAGCCTGGAATTCTATTTCAAA
>JADBJO010003333.1:120000-127500 GCA_016801955.1 Conus betulinus | reverse complement strand
AATGCAAAACATTTTTTTTTTTTTTTTTTTTATACTCCGATCCATCACAAATCACAAGTTACACACACACGAAGAACATATAATGATACTGATCATTCCAAATGCCAATCATGTTTATATATACCAAAATGTAAACACAATTTTTCTTGCCTGTTCTCACATAAACATGTGTCCCCAAAATCTTCACAAAATGAGAATTTCCTCATGACTCACTTGATAAGAAAAATTTGCCAAGTGAAAAGTCTTTCTTCAAGCAAGAATATACAATATCGCAGTCCACTCGAAAGTTAAACACTTTTTTTTTCATTCTTCACAATGAACCGACGTGAAAAAAAAAAAAAAAAAAAAACACACTTGTAACATATCAAACGAAGTATTCTGCACACGTTCACAAAGTAACATCCTACCATGAGACAACAATGCCAATACATATGCACTTTCGGAAAAAGATCAGTCACAACTACTTATTAATTCAGATTCACAGTAGCACACATAACAATGCCAAAATGTCAATAAAGTCAGTCCACAATGAAAAAAAACAAACAGCAAAACAGTCTTTTTCCTTTTTCATGCAGTTACAGCTGCACGAAGGATACTGTGCACTCACGCACGGGGCAGAAAATCTGCCATGACATTCTGAGTTCCAGGTAATGGCTCAATGTCAAACTTGAACTCCAGCAATGACAAAGCCCATCTTAACAGCCTGCTATTTTTGGTCTTGGACGACTGCAAAAACGTCAATGGCCTGTGGTCGGTTTGTAACCGAAACTCTTCCAGTAAGGAATCTGGCAAATTTCTCACACGATCAAACAATGACAAGACATTCCCGCTCTCAATTGCTGAGTATTTGACTTGTGTGTTAGAGAACTTTTACTTGCATATTG
This sequence comes from Conus betulinus, assembly GCA_016801955.1. Classification (NCBI taxonomy): domain Eukaryota; kingdom Metazoa; phylum Mollusca; class Gastropoda; order Neogastropoda; family Conidae; genus Conus; species Conus betulinus. Next base: position 126,616 of record JADBJO010003333.1, on the reverse strand, counting down.
CACAGGGTGTAACAATCCATTTTTTCTTGCAAAAGTACAGCTCCCATGCCTTTGGAGCTGGCATCAGTTCTCAAACAAAATCCTCTGAAAGAGAGGGCAAAAGCAACACAGGGAATGAATTGAGGGTGTTTTTTGAACACATTCCAGAGCTTTCTGGCACTCATCTGACCAGACGATACTTTTGTTTTTTGTTCCTTTCGTTAAGTCACTCAAAGGGGCTGTCAGGGACGCAAAGTGCGGTACATGTCTTCTGTAATAGGACAACAATTCAAGGAGTGGTCTTATCGGTTTCTCTGTAGTGGGTCTCTTCAAGGCCAAAATCTTTTCTACTTTCTTTTCCTCTGGTGTCATTTTCCCAACAGAAATCAATGACATGACCAAAAAACTCAAGAGTCTGGAATTCAGCACGAATTTTGGATGGTCTAGCCGTCAGACCAAAACTCCAGTTTACAAAACACATCTCTCAATTTATCCAGAATATCATTCCATGACTTTGCGCAAGCAAAATGTCATCAAAAATGCTTACTGCTCCACACTCATGAAGTTTTAGTGCGCGCATCATTCTGGCAAAAGAAGCTGAGGCGTTTTGTATTCCAAATGGCATTTTCGTTCATTGAAAAAGTCCAAAAGGTGTCTGAAAAGCTGTTTTTTTCCTTGTCTGCTTCAGCCATCGGGATTTGCCAATACGTAGTTAAGTCTATTTTGACAAAATACTTTCCTTCTGACAGTTGACAAAGGTTCCTCAATGTCTGGGATGGGTTCTGCATCAAACACAGTGATTTTGTTTCCACTTCCTGTAATCGATGCAAAACCGCACCGAGCCATCAGGTTTGTCCACCAATACAACTGGTGAAATGTATGGTGACGTGGACGGTTCTGTAACCTTCAACCCGAGCATAACTTGAATCTCTCTTTCGACAACCTGTTTTTTTTTTTTTTCGCAAATGGGAGGGGGTATGGTTTGACTCGGACTGGGTTTTCCGTACTCAACTGAATAGCATGGGGTTCAATTGATGTCACTGTCCCAGGGGTATCAGTCGGGACATCCTCCAAGTCCTTCAAAATACCTTCCAATTGTCCTTTCTGAATTGAAGATAAATCCAAACACAAAACAACATCAGGATAAGTTTCTCCCTTGACAGAAAGAGTGGGCAGAGGTACAGTATCATCTATACTAGTAGATGTTAACAATCCCACATTTGTTGTTAGCACAGTCTTTGCTCTGTGTCTGTATGTGGCATCCGGTACAAAATCAGAACCAATGATTTCTGTAATAGCCACATCTGTTCCAGACACTGGACATATCCATTCAAGACTCGTTAATGGCAATATTTGTACGTTCAACATACTCTTTTTAGCATATTTACATGGAATACCTTTTCAGCATCTGCCATTTTCACTTTGTAGTTCACTCCAGAAAGTTTTCCAATGACATCAAAAGGACCTTTCCACATGACACGAAGTTTGTTTGTCCTGTCCAGGTACATGCCTGTAAAGGATGTCAGAGTCCAGTGTGTACGTCGGCTTGTCCGTTGATATGTCAGAGACAGTCTGCCTTGCAGTAGAAAGTACAGTCGTCAGTGTCTCGTCGCTTCTCTGCATAGTCTTCACAACGTCTGGCGTAATTGTTAATTCATCCAGTTTTGAAACCTTGAGCGGTTTTGTTGGTTTTCCCCCGCTCTACAACTTTTGATGACTGATGAGACAAGAACGAAAGATCCTCCGGCACCCCCATGCACTGTCGCGACACACCTGGTAGATTTCCCAAAATCAAATCGCAAACTGGATTGTCAATAACACAGGCGGTAAGCGACCGGAGTAGTATGGTGTATCGACGGAAATTTTTGCAAGTGGAAAAGTTTCAATTTTTTCCACCAAACGATCTGCATCTCTGAACACTGTCAAGATACTGGTCCGGAAGAACAAAAGATTTCCTTACAGCAGCTGTGGTGCAACCTGTATCTCGCAAAACAGAACCTTGTAAACCATTAATGGCACCATCCTCCACAAGAAGACCATCAATGGACTGCTCTGGTGCCAAGACAAGACCTTCTTCACATCCAGGGGACTGATCTGGCGCCCAAACAAGACCCTCTTCACATCCAGTGGAAACAAACCCAGTCTTTGTTCCACTTCCTTTGAAAGGACAGTCCCGTTTGAAATGGAATTTGCCTCACCAAAATGGCAACGCATAGTTTGGTCGGCAGACAACTGGGTTCCAGTAAGTCTGTGAACCTCGACCATGTCCACGAACTGGACCAAAGGGTCTGCGCGGTTGTTGTTCACCACGCCCTCGGAAAGGAAAGGTCTTTCCGGTGGTGAGCATTGGTAGTGACGGAAATCGCCAGAACCGACATGGCCCTGCCGCGTAAAGGTCGTTGTCTGTTGCCAGAAAGACGTGTAACCGTGAGGACCTTGGAATGAAGCGCGATTTCCTCTTTTATAGTTTCCTTGTCCAGAATGTATTTGAAATGCCGCGTGAGACTCGAAAAGGGACGAAACCCCCCCCCCCCCCCCCCCCCCCCCCCCCTGCAGGCAACATCTTTATCCGGATGACCTATATACAGTACTGATCCGCCATCTGACACATTTCGTGTACGTTATCGAACTGTCTTTCTTTAAGAGAAGTGGACAAAATCTTTGCTGACGCTATGAAAAAGTTGCTCTCGAAGTAGCAAATCTCGCAAGGATTCGAAAGTCGTATTCGTCTTTGTTAGCTCTATCCATCTGTCTAAACAGTGACTCATTCTCGTTAAAAAAAATGGAAATGATTCTCCCTTGTCAGGACGAGCTGATAGCAAACGCTCACGAAAACGGTCAGTTGAACACTGAAACTCTTTAAGAGTTCTTCTTTTGACTGATCCCAAGTCAACCCTTCTTTTGCCGCGAGTGTGTGGTATAGTGCCAAAGCGCTTCCCTTAAACAGCGACGCGATAAAACAATGTCCGTTTCTCCTTCAGCCAACCACAAGATATAGCGTGGTTCTCGAACCGAAAAAGAAAACTGTCAATGCCGTCGGTTTTTTTTTTTCGAACGGCGGGAATGTATGTTGACTCCGGAAGAAATGTACTCAGTGAACCGACCAGTGGAGGTGGTGGGTGTTCTCTCGATGGCTGTTTTTTTTTTTTGCATCAGTCTCTAATTCAAGTTGTCTCAATTTAAACTGCCGTTCCTTATCCTCTCTCTCTCTCTCTCTCTCTCTCTCTCTCTCTCTCTCTCTCTCTCTCTCTGTCTGCCTGTAGTTTTTTTTCCCCTCAAACTGCAATTTTTTTTATTATTTTTTCCATCTCTTTCTGTAGTTGTTTTGTGTGTGTGTGTTGTGTGTGTGTGTGTGTGTGTGTGTGTGTGTGTCTGTGTGTGTGTGTGTGTGTATGTGTGTGTGTGTGTGTGTGTGTGTGTGTGTTTTTGTCAAACTCTAAACTTTTTTTCAGATTTTCTCGTTCTTTATCTTTTTCTTCTCGTTCTTTACCTTGTTCTCTCTAGTTATTTCTGTTTGTCATGTCTCTCTTTCTCTCTGTCTCTGCCCTGTCCATAAATTGCTGAACATAGTTTGCGAATTTATCACCTTCAAAGCCTAAACGCTCGGCCTGTCGTACATATTCATCAAAAATTTTCCATCATGAATAGTTACCACAAACAAACAAGAAACAATGACTAAAAATGACTAAAATAAGGCGACATGTGAAGTTATATACATTTTTAAAAAAAAAATGTTACAGTATGTACAAATAAAGAATTTAAATGCCGGTATAAACAGAAAAGTAATAAAGGCTAACAAAAGAAAAGCACTAATAAGAATTGACAATGTGATCTTTTAAAAAGAGATTTTCAACAATATTCTTTCCTAAAGGGAAAAAGACAGCTAAAAAAAAAAAATCCAATACTAATAGCTCTTTTTTCCCAATGAAAAGAAAACAGACAAAATATAAAGTTTTTTTTTTTCCTTTTTTTTTTCCCGGAAATAAATTCTTTGTTTTGTTTATGTTCTTAACTTTCTTATTGTAGTTGTTACTTTCTTACTTAGTTTGTTGGTACAACAAAATAGATGAGTTCACAAAACAATGAATCGCCCTAAACAATAAGTGAATATAAAGTTACAAACAAAATGAATCGACAAACAATTAAAAAGAGGGGGAGAACACGTACACTAACGGAAATCCTACCTAAAAGATGACAATGATGAAAAGAAGCTAGATAGGCGCCTATTGAAGAGAAGGTTTGGAGATTTTTTTTTTTTAAAGGGGGTGAAAAGGTAATGAAAGAATAGGCAGGTATTGATAGGGGAGATCAGAAAAAAGCGAAAGAGGCCCTCAGACAGCACTCTAATGGCAACTGTCTCCCGTAAAGCTGGAGACGGGGAAGTATCAAATAATAATACGCACAATATATAACAATACAATGCAATAAAAAAAAATAATCAAGAAAAAGATGTTTATTTGGGCTGAGCGGTAATCAACTCCCCCACCTACATTAGTTGAGTGTTGGAGGTGAAATCGATCCCACACTCAGAGAGTAAGGGGAAAAATCCAAATGAAATGATAGAAAAGGGAAAGAAATAGATATCAATAAGAGGGGGACGGACTATCGACTCCCCAACGCCATGCCTCCCCTGCTAACTCAGAGCAGAAAGAGTTGGGCTATCAGTCCTGGGGAAGGGGACAAAACAAATTCTAATCTAGGGGAAGACACAGCGGCTCCTCAACGCCCTGTCCCCTTGCTGCCAGGTACGAGCAAGACGAGGTTGAGGCTATCGGTCCGTGAGGGAGGGGGGGGGGGGATCAAAAGGAAATCCTACCAACAAAAAAAAAAACCTCAACAGAGTAGAGCAACCAAAAGAAATCTCAAACACTCGAAAACACACAAACAAAAACAAAAAAAATAAAAAAATGCAAACAGTGATCACAAACCATCAATAATGCTCTCTCTTTCCTCCCTTATTTTGTTTTCCTTGGAGGGGTATACAAAAAAACCCCTAGTGTTACGTCGGGGTCACCAGTGTCACACTGAGCACAAATGCATTCACGCACTCAATTCAGCATTCACTCCGTGCACACGCAGTCTCTCCAAACAACCAGAAGGCGCACTACGATAACTCTTCTTCTCCCCCCCCTCCCGGAAATAATTTACTAAACAATAACCAACTTTACCATCAACGCAAACAGATTTGTTTTCTGATATTTATCTTCTCTTCTCTCCTCTCCCAGTGGAGGTACAAACATTCCACAGATCCACTAGCTGGGACCAAATTTCATCTCATTATACATAGTAATTCACAAGAACTTCTTTTTTTACAGGTTTCTCCTCCTCAATGGAGAAACAATTTATACACTTTCCAAAAAAGAATTAGAGATGGCTTAAAATACAGGAACAGTATCTGAGTTCCGACCCAGGGGGACAATCAAAAATCATAGTGTGGGTCAACACGACAAATGTTTTAAGTTCTCTCATGACTGCCGCAGTCGTTGTCCTCTTCAACTAGGTTTCTCCAACTCTGGAGACAATTAGGTGCTGCCACAACACTGCAGCCCCAATGCTTGTGCGACTGCCACAGTCGCCTATCCCGTTTCTGGTGCTGCCACAGCACCAGGAAGAGCTGGAACACGAATGAAGTCCGTGTAAGTAATCTATTTCAAAAATCCGAATACTGATAATTTTTTTTTTTTTTTTCCCTATTTTCCCTTTTCTTAACTCTCTCTCTCTCTTTTTCTCCCCATGTGTCTATACCTCACCTGGTAATGGTAGATTGCAGGTAAATCTCGTTCTTCAAGTCCAAACAACCTGTCTGGTCATTGTCCCCAAGCCATCTTCTTCCTATACCTTATTTGTCCCTCCTGCGCTCTTCCTGAGTACATCCAGGTCTTGGTTACTTGACCAATGAACAACGTCCGTCCATTTTCCCAAGCGATTCAACCAAGATTTCAACCTTACGTCTATAGCACCAGCGACACCGATCACACTGGTCAGGCCACGTAAATTGTCCTTTCTTTTACCTTTCCTTTTCCCTACCTAAGGAAATGCTTTATATCAAATATATGCTTTATATCAAATAAAGGCGCACGCGACGGAACGTCACATGTCGCCATGTGAGGCTACATCACATGACAGCACCATAGGAGACTGGTTCAAGACAACTGTTCAAGTGGGGCAATGTTGTTTACTCTCACCTATTCTTTTCAATGTTAACTAAGAGAAAAGTATGACTGACGCGCTGGAGGGACATCAAGCTAAAGTGGCAGGACAGCAACAAACCTACGCTTTGCCGATGACATCCACGGGCCAGCAGAGGAGCAGTAGGAAACTTGCCAACCCAGCAGAATGCATTGGTAAATGCGCTGATGCATTCGGCATGGAAATCAGCGCTGAAAAAGACTAAACTTCTGATGAACAACACCAACGGCATAGCTATGAAGGGAGGAAGACTAGCGACATTTCATGGCCACAATTACCTCTGGGCTATTGTTTCAGATGAGGGATCAAACCTGAAGTGCTCCCCAGATCTGCGCAACGACAAAGAGAGCTAGCCAGACTAAGACCTATCTGGAATGACAGAAAAATCACAATCAGTTCCGAGATCAAGCTCACTGGTAATTGCCATAATTTTTACCTATGCCTGTGA
>JADBJO010003333.1:110000-115000 GCA_016801955.1 Conus betulinus | reverse complement strand
CATGCCCTGCTGTCATGGTGACCCCCAGTTTCAACTGCCTCTCGCCTTGGCTTGATTCTGTCTGAGTCACCCGAATCGACAAATTCATGGGGACCATCGTTGGACGGATGGTGGCGTCTCACATATCACACCAGCTTTGCGACTAAGCAATTAAAATCATCAGAAGGGGCTTAGTGGGAGGCGTCCTGCCTTTGCTGGACTAAACCAGGCAGTGCTGAACACCACTGCAGTTACTTTACAGCAGCCCAGTGACTCCTCTGATGGGTTGCCTCGTGACGACTCGGTATTGACTGTTCCCTGTGGATTGCCTGCACGGGGACTGTGACGGGCCTGCCCAGGCTGCAACTGTGAAAGAGGAGTCGGGATGGAGGGCGTGGGCGTGATGCCGCTGGGATGGTACAGAAGATACAGAAAGAAAGTAGCTGCAGATGTCTACGAGTCTCAAGCAGTGTACGTAGTTTAGGGCCGAAACATTTGCAGTGCAGAGGTTTCTCTGAAGAATTTCTCTCGATCTGTCACAAGTTTCTCCAACTTTATACCGGATTAGGCTAATTTTTGAAGAATAGCCAAAATAACGCCACGTCAAAAGGAAGGAATTTGGAGAGACTAGACTTACTAGCCATGTGGGCTGGCTCTCCACCTTAACTTTGTTCAAACTGGTTCTGGTTGAACGAAATGCTTTGAGGACTAACCTAAGCAATGGCAGAACGATAAATCCATTAGCACATACATGGACTGGAAATCTGCAGAGGACCATGGATGCCGATCAGCAGACTGAGTCGCCCATATGTATGTAGGAAAAAGAAAAGAAAACAACAATTCAAACAAATTAGAAGAAGAAGGACGACATGACCAAGAATAACCACCACCACCACCACGACAAGAAGAAGAAGAAGAAGAAGGAGGAGGAGGAGGAGGAGGAGGAGGAGAGGAGGAAGAAGAAGAAGAAGAAGAAGAAGAAGAAGAAGAACAAACAACAACAACAACAACAACAACAACAGCACCAGCAACAACAACAGCACCAGCAGCAACAACAACAACAACAACACAACAGCAGCAGCACCACCACCAGCAACAACAACAACAACAACAACAGCAGCACCAGCAGCAACAACAACACAGCAGCAACCACAACAAACACCACCAAAGCCTTTCTACTAACCAAACAATAAAATTACACACAGGACAGGAACTGACAGCATTCAGACCCAAATGAATAGTCATGGCTCCCACTGCACAGGCACAGAAACATTGAAAAACCAAAGCCGGAAATCAAACGACAGTGCCAGTTATATCCACCCAGATGATTCAGGTGAAACAAACAAACAAACAAACAAAAAAGAACAATGAACACACTTTCGATGCCAAGTGCCTGAAACCCAACCCGCACCCAGCAATTGAACAGGAGGAACGGGTGAAATCAAATGAGAAGCTAAAACAACCAACTGAAAGCGATGGCAAGAAAATGCACTCTGGAGAGAGAGAGAGAGAGAGAGAGAGAGAGAGAGAGAGAGAGCACTTGTAGGTGTGAGTGGGGAGATCCATGGTCTGTCGTTTCAATATGTATTCATTTTTTTGCTTCTGTTGTGATTGAAAAGCAAACGAGCATGAGTGAACTGTATGAGAAGCAAACTGTGAGAAAGGCAAAAGAAATTGCCAAAGACTCCATACATGTCCTGGCCCATCTTTATCAAATGCTGCCATCTGTCCGACAGATCAGGGTGCCAAAGGTCCGATTGGTCACAAGAAGAGAGAGTTTTATCCCAATGACTATATCCCTTCTTAACAAGCAATAACTCTCTCTCTCTCTCTCTCTCTCTCTCTCTCTCTCTCTCTCTCTCTCTCTCAGTCTGTGTGTGTGTGTGTGTGTGTGTGTGTGTGTGTGTGTGTGTGTGTGGTATGGGGGTGGGGGTGGGTGGGGTAGGGGGACAAGGGAGAGGGGGTGGATATATACATATATGTAAGTGTGTATGTGTTTTTATGTGCGTATGTGTACGTGCGTGATTGAATAAATGTATGTGCACATTGGGTATGTATATGAGTGTGTGTGAGTGCGTGTGTGTAGACATGTGTGTGTGTGTGTGTGTGTGTGTGTGTGACGTGTGGTAACTGTAGTCAGTCAGCTGACCACGGTAGTGGCGAATTGTGAACTGATTGGTGTTCACTGTAACACGTACATTGTAAGTTGTGGATCAGACAGCATGCAGCAAAGATGTAGAAGCATTGGTCTGTCTTCTGAGTTTACTGAAGTGATAGCAGAACATGGTGTCAGAAGTGGGATCAGAACCTTGGAAGAAGGAAAGAGAAATTTGAATTGAAGACGAAGATAGAAGTTGAAACATGGAAGACGAACACGAAGGAAGTGGAGCCAGACGGCGGCATGCCTAGATTCCTCTGCCCCCTAAACTGGAGGTGGGAAGGGAGGAAATCTTCAGAGTAACAGGGAAAGTTCAAGAGGCTATGGGACAGCTACGAAATCGTCAAGAATCAAGAGAGAAGAAGATCCAAAGTACAGGACAGCAGCCTTCCTTTCACGCATTGGTCTAGATGCCCTAGACATCTATGAAGGCTGATGAAACTGAAAGAAATGACATAGACACAGCTCTCAGAAATTCGAAGAATACTGTGTGGGCTCCACCAATGAAACATGCGAAGCGTTCAAGTTCAGACACCGACATCAGGCAGCGGGAGAGTCCATGGAAGAGTTTGTGGCAGACCTGAGGAGACTGGTGAAGACCTGCAACTATGGTCAACTGGAAGACAGACTGCTGAGAGACCAGATCGTGTTGGGCATGCATGACAAGACTCTACGATCAAAACTACTGGAGATGAGAAAGCTGACATCGACTGCGTGTGTTGATATGTACAGAGCGCATGAAACAAGTCTGCAACAAACCCTTCAAATGACGAGAAAGCCTCAGGATGCGCAGGAAGTCCAAGCATTTTCGAGAAAAGAGAACAACAAAAACAAGAACCTAAGGAAGCAATTCAAAGACCACAGTGAAATGCGGATATTGTGGTGAAAATCATTCAAGAGTGAAAGAAAATGTCCAGCATTCGAACAAAATGCAAAGCCTGTGGGGTACATAATCATTCTACACTGTGCTGCAAAAACATCTGAGCAGCTTCAGAAGAAATCCAGAATTCGTCACATCGAAGAAAAGACAGACACAGACAGTGAAGACTGATGACAGAACCAGCAAAAGGGAGAAAAACACACGAGCAATAATGCTGATAACGAAATGCCGGTAAGATTCCTTCTTCACACAGGAGTAACAACAAACGTAATGTCTGAGAGCCTGTAGACAGAAGTTACAGGAGATGAAAGATGCTCTGGTCTGCAGGACAAAAAAAAAAAAGAAAGAAAACCTGGTGATGTTCAACGGGGGACTGAAATGAAGCCTGCTGGTGAGATAGCGCTGTGAGTGAAGAATCCCAAGAACAGAAAGAAGTACAAGGTCAACTTCCTGATCACTGAAACAGACTGTAAGCCAGTACTAGGACCGAAAGCTATAAAGTACATGCAGCTGTTGACAATCAACGAAGAGAACATTGCAACGATAGCGGCAGATCAGAAAGTTGTAGAGGAAAACGCAACAGACATACTCACAAGATACAAAGATGTGTTTGAAGAGAAGGAACATTAGAAGGAAAACTCCATCTGGAAACCGATCCCAGCACCGCACCAGTGAAGATGCCTTGCAGAAAGTGGCCGATAGCAGTCCAAGAGAAGGTGAAGAACGAGCTGAAAAGGTTGGAGAAATTGGATGTTGTCACCAAAGTAGACGCCCCAACTGGGTGGATCAGCAGCTTGGTAGTGGCAAGAAAGGGCAACGGGAAGGTCAGACTGTGCATTGACCCCAAGCCACTAAACAAAGCCCTAAAGAGAAACGGATACCCCATTTCAACTGTTGATGACGTACTGCCACTCCTCCAGGATGCCAGATATTTCACACTTGGATGCCAGAAACGGGTTTTGGCACGTGGTACTGGACACAGACAGCAGTTACCTGACGACCTTTGAGGCTCCTTTTGGCAAGTACCGGTGGAAACGGATGCCGTTAGGAATTTCACCAGCCACAGAAGAATTTCCAGCTTTGGCAGGACTGCCAGGCGTGATAGCGGTTCATGATGACATTTCTGTTTTTGGCAAAAGAGCAACCGAGGAAGCAGGAGAAAAAGATCATGATGCCAGCCTGAACCGTTTCCTACAAAGATGTCGGAACACCGGAATCAAACTGAACAAGGAGAAGATGGAGCTGAAATAAACAGAGATATCATGCTTGGGGCACACCTTTTCAAGTGAAGGCTTGAAAACCGATCCAAAGAAACTGGACGTTGTCCAGCAACTCCCAGTCCCTGAAGACAAAGCAGCAGTACATAGTCTACTGGGTGTAGTCGGTTACCTTCAGAAGTTTGGACCAAACCTTTCTGAAGCGGCAGCACCACTCAGACAACTTGTGAGAAAGAACGTCCACTTCAGATGGGATGAAGATGTCCACTGTGAAGCCTTGAAGAAAGCGAGGAGAATACTTTCTGTGCCGCCTGTGCTTCGATACTTTGACTCTTCAGGAAAGTGCAGGACCACACTTCAGTGTGATGCTTCACAGTGTGGACTAGGAACGTGTCTCATATGTGTGTGTGTGTGTGGGGGGGGGATGGGGGTCAACCAGTACAGTACACTTCACGAGCATTGATGGAAACAGAACAGATCTACGCTCAAAAAAAAAAAAAGATGTTGGCAATACTCTTTGGACTGGAAAGGTTTGAAAGGTACGTCTATGGAAAAGACATCCTGGTAGAGACTGACCACAAGCCGCTTGAGACTATTCACAAGAAAAGCCTGCTTTCAGCGCCAAAGAGGATTCAGCGCATGCTACTCAGAACTCAAAAGTTTAGATACACAGTAGTGTACAAGCGCGGAGCTGAGATGTATCTGGCTGATACCCTCAGCAGAGCAGTCAGCGGAAAAGCGGATCAGCAAGTCACCCACAAAGAAG